>PVKS010054519.1:0-10036 GCA_004027875.1 Aplodontia rufa
TTCATTTGCATTTCTCTGATTACTAATGATTTAGAGCACTTTCTCATGTATTCATTGGCTTGATCAATGTCCTCTGGTGAGAAGTCTCTGTTTAGCTCTTTGGCCCATTTATCAATTGGGCTGTTGGTGATTTTGTAGCTGACATTTTTGAGTATTTTATATATTCTGGATATGAGACCCTTGTCTGAGGAATCATAGTTCATCTGATATTTTGGTGGAGGTGGAACTTTCAACTGAAGATGCTGTCTGAAACAGAGTGACGGCTCTGGAACACTTGAGACCTGAGGGGTTGCATGGGGCTTAAAGGTGCTCTGGGCTGGCCTGAAACAGGCACAGGCCGCGCTGACCACCTCAGCATGTATGTTGGCCCTAATCTCTTTCCTAATATGTTTTGGCAGGAAAAAAAGAAATCCTGCAGAAACAAATAACATGATTTAGCCCACACGTCATGCACAATACTTTCTACAGTGCCCTGGAAATTGCATCCTGGATCTAGACCACCTTATCTCCAGCTCCCTGGGTTCAGATCCCACCACTGTTGCAAGCGTGGCTCATGTGCATCTATTGCCACAAAACTTAGAATTCCTTCCTCCAAGCTAATTCCTCCTTTCTTCTCCATAGTCCCAGGGTGTTTCTTAGTTGCCCTTCTGTTTGAAAGCTTAAGCCCATGAGCTACTTGAAGGTCAGGATCTAAATCAATCTTTGACTTATCATCAAAGAGCTTAACATGGTGTCTAATGCTCAACAGCTTTATGAATTCAAACTTTCTTAGATGAACAAGTATTAATCACCCAAACTTTCATCAGTTCTATAACCATGACATCCTAAGGGAAGCTTTCTACTATATAGATAACTTAGAGAATGAAAACAACTGTACATCTCTTTTTATAAGGATCCTCTTTAAAGTGGAACCCTCTTTAATAGGGAATATCAACATGCATAATATTAAAAGGCATGACTTTCTGAGATTCTCTGTAACCAACAGTAATACCTCTATATAAAGAGAGTATAAAGAAAGGTTATGTGAAATTTGAAGATCTCAACAAAAGCAAGGCAGTTCAATGTTAACAAGTACAAGAGGGACTTCCTGGGTTAAGGGTGCTCTCCAGTTGGCACCAGAGTGAGAATTCTTCACTAAGTCTCTACTCCAAGTAATTGCCAGTTTATGGGGAAAAGGAGTAATGGACTATTTCATCCAGTGGTTTCATTCTAAATGTAATCCCCTTCCATGGATTCTCTGACTATATTTTAGTTTCATTAGGCTTATTAGGCCATTAAAACACTCAATTAATAGATTTTTAGATTATGCATTTTGATATTCCCTATTGAAGAGGACCACTGAGAGCTCATTATAAAGATTCAAAAAGTGGTCTTCATTCTCTAAGTTTAGCTATTTAAACAGTATACATGCCTCCCTTAGGACATGATGGTTACAGGACTGATGAAAGTTTTTACTTAACTTATTTATAGACCAGTTCAAGTCTAGTCCAAGGTGAATGGACCCAGGTAGACTTTGATGGTGAAACATCCAGCACTAAGGCCACCACTCCATGCACCAACTTCTTCATGGGCCTCATTCACCTTCACTCCCAGCCTCTCTGCCCCTCTCCTGGAAGTTACTCCCTTCTGCTCTCTCTTACTGGCATCCTCCATGCCTTCATAACTCTGATTTGTCCAGGCCCCATCTGTTCTGACTCTCCCTGCTGGCATTTCCCAGGCCCTGATATTAGCAGGAGAACGATGAGTTTGAGGCCAACCTGGGCAACTTAGCAAGACCCTATCTATAAATAAATAATTAATTAATAAAAGACCGATGTGAAGATGGCCACTTATTTTCTGTGTCCTATTGTGTAACTCTTCTCTCCTGCTTTCCCTGCTCTCTTTTGGTCTCTTTCCTGGCCTGTCCTTCCTTTCACACTCCCACATCACTGCATCTCAGGACCAGGCTGTAGAAGGCATCTCTCTGGGTTAGTGTACGTCCGTGGGGGAGAGAGTGAGCGAGCAGGAGAATGGGCTTCAATAGGATGCTGTTTTGCATCCCCAGGGAGAGGAGTGCGCACTGAACACGTTAACACTGGCTAGGCATCCAGTGAACAATGAGCACCCGGCTCTGAATGCTGAACTTACTTCCAGGTTTATTATTGCGCTCACTGATCCCTCACACTTCCTCTGTGGCAAGAAATTTTGAGATAGGAAAACTGATCTATGGAAAATTATACAACTTGTCTAAGACCAGACAAGTTGCACTCCCCAGTAGCAGCAGGCCTCGCCCCTCTCCAGCTACGTCTGCATAGACACTTTGGCCTCCACCCTGGAGGGATGGAAGGCCAGCCTCCTGCCAGGCATCTTCTTGCTAGTGGACATCAACTATGCATTCTCTCTCTCTCTCTCACACACACACACACACACACACACTTGCATGCACACACATATGCGCCCTCACATACATGTACACTCCAACCAAAATAGACCCAGAATGCATTACTCAATACCTTTTTCTAAAAAATGCTGCACTTTTTTTTTGAGAGAGAGTGAGAGAGAGAGAAAGGAGGAATCAACTTTTTTTTTTCATCTGAGCTTTGTTTTTCAGACACTTAGCTGTGTATGTGGTGGTAGGGTTGGAACCTGGGTCCTCATGCATGCCAGGCATGCACTCTCACACTGAGCCACCACTCCAGCCCCCTCAATACTTTTTTTTTTTTTTTTAAGAAAGAGGGGCAGTGGGTGGGTGGGGGAGTGGAGAGAGAGAGAGAGAGAGAGAGAATCAATTTTATTTAGTTTTTCATGTGGCTTTCATTGTTCCAACACTTTGTTGTGTACATGGTGCTGGGGTTTGAACCCATGTACTCGAACATTCCAGGCAAGCACCTTAATCACTGAGCCACTGCTCCAGCCCCTCAATACCTTATTTTCTTTTTTTTTTTTTAAGGAATGTTCCTTCTAAGAAAACAAATACATTATTCATTATTGAAGACTACAGGATAGATTGGGCACATGGCACACACGTGTAATCCCAGTGACTTGAGAGACTGAGGTGGGAGGATTGAAATTTCAAGGGCAACCTTAGCAACTTAGCAAGGCCCTAAGCAACTTTGTGAGACTACGTCTCGAAATAAAAATGAAGCGGCCTGGAGCTGTGGCTCAGTGGTTAAGCACCTCTGGGTTCAATCCACAGCACCACAACAAAGCAAACAAGAATACAGGACAATCATTGTGTTGGCCTTCATCATTATATGGATGTGAACAGATATCACAGTGCCATGACATGCTAAATTCCACCCAGAACTAGTAAATCTTAATTCCTTTAGAATTGCTTGTATGTGCAAACAGAAGTGATGCTGAGTTCTTCTGACCTGTAAATCACTTCTAAGAATTCACCTCCAAAACTGACATCAAAGGGACCTCTAGCTTATACCTGAAGATCAGATGTGACAGTCTAGCCAATTCTAGTTTAGTTCTGCCCTCTAGAGCCTCCCAGACCTGAAAGTTTCTATGGCCTTAGTCCTTTACTTCATGTGATCACCCTCACAAAACTTACTCCTCTATAAATGTTGACAGCTGCGTTCTCTTTATTTTTCTTAAAATATATCATGGTGATGGCAAGAACTGGGGGCTCACCTACAGTTGTGATGAGTGATGGAGGGAATGAACAAATAAAAAGCCCTTGTCTGGCTCCATATAGAGCTTATCATATGTGTGTGAGGTGTGTTACAGTTGTATAAAATTTAATATTAATTCAAAAGTTGATTTAGAACAATTTTCCTTGGGCTAGGTTATGTTTCAGTTATGCTCTTGAGTTTGGGGCTTATGAATGAGTTTGGGGCTGAGAGACCTCTTGGGTCAAGCTGGCCATCTGGCTCTTCCAGCAAATGGATATCAGAGAAGCAAGAATGGTGAAGAACCTGAGTTGAGGGCCACCAGAGAACAGCTATTGCTATTCATATCAAATTGGTAGAGTTGTATAGTACAGACTCCATGAAGGAATGAGGGAGCCCCAGGTTCTGAAACTTCACCCCTTCTACCTACTGGTTTAACTAACAGTTAAATATTTTGGATGAGTAGAGGTCAATACAAGGAGCTATGAGAACACAAGAAAAGAAACTGAATTCTCTGGAGAATCGGAATAGGTTACATTTGAATGATGTCTTAAGAGATGGTGGAAGAATTGAGGGTTTTCCAGACCATCGCAATCCCAAATGTTGAAGCATGAAGCTGTACAAAAGATGGAGTTCACTCTGAGGACAGCACAGGACTAATCCAATTATGGGCTAACGAAATGCATATACCATGCTTCACATTCTATAGCTGTTTGTTCCTGACCAGGACAGGCCTGAAAGTACCCCAGGTCTACCTGAATACAAGGTCAGAATTGGTCTCTACCATCTGAAGAACTTGTGTTCCCCAAACATCAGCCAACTGGTTGTCTGAGGCCACCACATCCTTTGAGATTTAAAACTACTTCCCCAACTGGGAAACCAGCGTCCCTCCCCAACCTCTGTGGTTTCTCCCAGGCACCACTGACTCCTACTCCTTGCTGCTTCTGCTTAGCTCGTCTTCCTCTTTTACTAGATACCATCTGGCAGACCCAAATCCTACACTCCCCCAAGGCACTACTGGGACAATGTCTTCTTCCTAGGGACTTTTACTTAAGGATGGGGCTGGGTGACAACACAGTGCAGCCAGCACATAACTTCTGACAGATTGTTGGACAGCCTCTTCTTTCCTGTCCTTCCTACTACTGGGCCATAATAGCTAGCTGGTAGTTCAAGTCCACTCTTTTCTGCTCATTCCCTGCCCAAGCCCCAGATTCCTACAACTTGCCAGTCCTGTCCCCAATGCCCATAGGGGACATCAGGGTTTTGTTTTGTTTTGTTTTTAACTTAAAAAAAGAAAAAAAAAACCCTGAGGATTTCTAGATGCATCCTTGAAGGGCAGGATGGGGGGAACCGTCCCAAGAGGCTTTAGATTTTAATTAGTTGTAGAAATTCACCCCCAGGAATTGTTGATTATTATACTGGAGTTACTGGAGTCTGAAAGTTTATTCTATCAATTTTTGGTCAAATGAAAAGACACATCAAAGATTTCTTTCCCTTCCTAAGGATTGCAAAACCCTCCAGACTCCAAAATGTGTAAACAGCCCGGTGCTTGCTGCAGGGGAAACTCTGACTCTCCCGTTGTTCAAACCCTGGGCCTTTGTGTTGACTTGTGCTGTTGTTGCCGACTTTGGCAGGCAAGTGCTGGCCAGAGGACTAAAGGATGGGCTTGGTGATCAGGAGCACGTGAAGCAGGCATTTCCCTGCTGTACACACCCGCCCTGCGCAGGCTTGCAGCTGGCCCGCCCTCCTCCCCCAAGGCCCCGCCCTCCTCCCCAAGGCCCCGCCCTCCTCCCCAAGGCCCCGCCCCCTGGAGAGTGGCGAGTCCAAGGGAGGGGCTGCAGCGGTGGGCTAGGAAGCCGTCTTTATGCGTCTTAAGCATAAAGCATTCAGGAGGTTTGCAAATTAGAGAAAAAGTGTTCTGAATCGTTCTTGAAGCTCATAATGAAGTTTGCGAGGGGGACAGGGCGAGGAGGCATCAGGAGACTAGCAAGAACTTCATCAGTCACTTCTGCTTCTCTGGGTCTCATGGTCCTCTCCTGTGCAGTGAAAGGGCCCAATTACAAGGTCTCTGGTGTTTGCATTCCTTTCATCTAAAAAAATTAGGAGACTCCTGAGATCAGTTCAGTCCGCTATTGAGTAAAGCAGCTTTACTTTTCAATTTTCTTACATTCTTGGTGCTGCTGCGTTCAGTGTTAGGAGATAGAATTTCTGTTATCTCTTTTGGAAAACTGCCCTAAATCAGGGATGCCAGGCTCGGTGGATTCACATGTTTATGTATCTGCCCGGAGAGCTAAACATCCACCTTTAGCGGTACTGTGTAGCCACATACGTAAGATACATAAGGTTTTTGTCAAAGCAGGAACCTTCTGAAATTAGATCATAAAGCTATACTCAGAGCTAGTATTTTATTGTTTGGGGGTTTTAGTTTTAGTTTGTCATGTTCTGTAGTCATAAATTATCATAATTAGCAGGTACAGGAGTGAGAAGTAGAAAATTAGCATTTACATGATACTATCAAATGATTGGAAAATAAGACACAAGGGGACAAAACCTAGAACCTGCCAGTGAGGCTGCCTCAATTCAAATCCAACTCTGCAAGCTGGGTGTCATGTAACCTCACTACTACCTCATCCCTAAAATGGGAATAATAACACTGCATTCCTTCCTGACTGGTTGCGAGATTAGTGATATGTAAGCACTTGGAAGAGAGATTGTCATGCAAGAGGCAAAGGCTGCATCAGTTCAGTGGTGTGATATCATAAATTCAGTGTGTGCTTACTGAACACCTACTATGCACTTAGAATACAAGGCTCAACAAAATCCACTCTGCCTTCAGGGATCATAGTCCCATGGTGAATAAGTGCAGATTTGCTTTGAAAAAAGAGAAAGAGATCCAAGTGTCGTCTACCAGAATGTGGCAAATCTCCTGGTCCACCATAATCACGCTGTCCTTTAAGATACATTAATTTTAAAGCCAGGCACAATAGTACATGCTTGTAATCTTAGCAACTTGGGAGGCTGAGGCAGGAGGATACAAATTCAAGGCCAACCTCAACGATTTAGTGAGGCACTAAGCAACTTAGTGAGAACCTATCTCACTAAGGGGGAAGGGGAACTGGGGATACAGCTCAGTAGGTAGAGTATCCTTGGGTTAAATCCCCACCACAAAACAAAACAAAGCAAACAAACAAAAGATACGTTAAATTTATAAATTTTTTTTTTAAAAAAGCCAGCCCAGGGGTTGGAGATTTAGCTCAGTCGCAGAGCGCTAAGTTCAGTCCTCAGCCCTGAAAAAAACTAAAAGGCACATCCGAAACATAGCACGTGACTCCAGGAGTCTTAATGAGCTAAATGTGTCCCAGTCTTTCTTTGGCACTGTGGCCATAACCTTCCTTCTGCAGATTGCTTTCTCTTATTTTGTACCTTGCCTCCAGTATAGGATGCCCCTCTTTACATAGCAGTGGCCTTATAGAGGACCCCACCCTGGGTGTGACTGCCCAAATGCCACCAAAACAAGGCTATGAGAAGCAGGCTTAGCCATTTTGAGCAATTTGATCCTCTTTGGCTCATTCCTGTGTTTTACAAAGCCCTTTCCTAGTTTCCTTTCTCTACCTTGGAGACCGTGACTATGAGGGTGACACCTCTCTCCTACTACAGAAGTAATTACAGGGTCAAGATGAAGAACAGTTTTGCTATTTATCCTTCCCCTTCCACCCCTAAAAACTAGGAGATCCACTTGTTTTCTCCCTTCATCTTAAAAAAATATAAGAACTAAAACCAACTTCCTGCCACTGAGCTAAGTCACATACACTGAGTTGACTGCTTTATTTATTTACAAATTCAGCAGATAATTCTCCTACTAATTAGTGCCATTCTAAAAGCAGCGATAATGGATAGTTCCCGGCTTAAAATGGTTCGGCTGAAAATTCTCAGCTTTACCATGATGCTAACATGAGATGCATTCAGCAGAAACTGTATTTTAAAGTTTGAGTTTTGATCTTTTCCTGGACTACCCATATGCAGTATGATACTTCCTCATAAGGTGGGTAACGGCAGTGAGTCACAGGTCCATGGCAGCCACAGGATCCCAAGAGGAGCTGCCACTACTTTACAGTGCACCACGCCACCAGGCTGTGGTGGTCAGTAGATTGGGTGTATCTGATGCATTTTCAACTCAATATTTCATCTTGCTCTGGGTTTATCTGAATGTAACCCCATCACAAGCATCCATATGATAGTATATACAACAAATGAAATTTCTGTGGAACTTACCTGCTGGTGTGGAAAGATTGACAATAAAAATATCAAACCATAATTAAAAATAAAACAAGTCAGGCACAGTAGTGCACACTTGTGATCCCAGCAGCTTGGGAGGCTGAGGCAGGAGGATCACAAGTTCAAAGCCAGCCTCAGCAACTTAGCAAGACCCTGTCTCAAAATAAAATATAAAAAGGGCTTGGGGGTGTTGCTCAATGGCAAGGACCCCTGGGTTCAATCCATGGCACCCAAAAAATAATAAAATAAAAATAAAATAGGTAGGATTAAAAAACTAAGCCTACTTTTTTAAAAAAAAAGTCCAGGTCTGTCCAAGAAGTGACCAGAAAGAAGAGAGGGAAGAACATTCCCTGACAAGAGGACAGCCTGTGCTCAGGCCCCTAGACAGGAATGTGCTCAGGGTATTTGGCAAGCAGGCTGGAATGCAGGCAGAAGGATATTGGGGGAGAAGAGGAGAGAGGGGTGAGCAGAGGCAGACTTTGCACTTGCTGTGCTGCTGTGCAGAGAATGGATGATGGGCAAGTAAGTGGGCAGCAGGGCAGCCAGTTAGGAGGCCTCCGTCACATCCAGGTGAAGTTCATGTGGGCTTGGGCCCCCAGGGTAGTGGAGGTGGAGATGGAGGCAGATTGCTTTCATTGACAAGTAGGATCAATAGAACTTGCTGACAAGTGGGATGGAGTGTAAGGGGAGTAGCAGGGGTGGGGAAGGAGAATTCAAGAGTGTTTCTCAGGCAGTGGGGAGACCATAGAAGGAGCCGGTTCAGTTATGGAAATCAGGACTTCTCTTTGCCATAGTGACCTTGAGATGTGTTTAATTAGCTCTCAAGAGAAGACATGAATGTCAGGTCACAGGTTGGAGTTCAGAAGAGTCAGGGCTGAAGATATAATTTCCTAGGTCATCAGCATGTGGACAGGATAAGATGAGAACCCCTTTGTCTTAATCTGCTTTCTGTAGCTATAACAGAATGCCTGAGACTGGATGATTTATAAAGAAACTAATTTTGTACAGAGCTGGAGATGTATAGTTCTGGGAAGTCCAAGGTCAAGAGACCCATTACTGATGAGGGCCCTCTTGCTACATCATCTCATGGTAGAAGGTAGGACAAGAAACATGTGCAAAAGATATCAATAGAGCAAGAAGAGGCTAAAACACCTGTATAACAAGGCCTTTCTTGTGATAACTAACCCATTCACCAGGTGACATTATTCCTGAGGGCACAGCCCTAATGACCTAATCACCTCCTATTTGGCCCCACCGCCCAACACTCTTGCATTGGGGATTGTACCTGTTCAAACCATTGTATCCTACAAAGGAGTGGAGCTGCAGAGAACAGGTCCCAGGAGGGCATCACAGGCTTCTCTGGTAGTACTGCTTTTATTCCCACCTTCCAGATTAAAAAAAGAGAGAGAGAGGCACTGGATAGGTTATATGACTTGCCCAAAGTCCCAGGAAGTACTGGGATTTAACCCCAGACTCGACAAGCTGTGCTCCTACCCACCTTGCCATAGTGGACACATAGACATTATTCTTCATGTATCACAATCTCTCTGCAGGAAGAAGATGACGATGGTCTGCCTAAGAAAAAATGGCCTACGGTAGATGCCTCTTACTACGGTGGGCGAGGTGTTGGAGGCATTAAAAGGATGGAGGTAAGAGGACAGCTTGGTGCACCCTTGTTCATGTCCTGTCTTTCTGTGATGGGGACTGAAAGCAAGTGGCGACAACACTTGCTTGAGGTCTGGTGGGGATGTGGATTGTAAGGCAGAAAGGTACAGTAGCAGAAGCCAGGCACAGTGGCACACGCCTCTAATCCCAGCTGCTCGGGAGGATGAGACAGGACATTGCAAGTTCAAAGCCAGCCTCAGTATCTTAGCAAGATCCTAAGCAACTTAGGAAGGCCCTGTCTCTAAAAAATAAAAATAAAAAGGGCTGGGGATGTGGCTCATTGGTTAAGCAACCCTGGGTTCAATCTTTGATACCAAAAAAAAAGGAAGGAAAGAAAGAAAGAGATGAGAAGTACAGCCTTTTAACTGTGCACCTCCCTACCTTGTCCCCTGAGTCACAGCGGGTCACACATTACACATATGCTGAATTCCCCAACTGGCTAATTTTCTCCCTCAAATAGCATCCAAAATTCTTGCCTGGCCTTGTAAGACCTTTTACAC
>PVKS010054520.1:0-10023 GCA_004027875.1 Aplodontia rufa
TAAGAAGAAACGCATGTTCATGACTCTCTCTACCCAATTTGGGTTGTTTCCTGAACCCAGAGCAACACCTCAACTAAGAGATTTGCACCAGCTGAAAAGTATCTGAAACCCAAATCATGAGATCATTTAAAAATATGTCATCCATCATGCAATTGAAATTAAATGAAAATGTTTAGAGAGAATAAAAGAGTTTATTTTTTAAATAAAGATTGCTATGATTTAAAATGTTTATTTTTTTCAAATGAAATTCTTGAGGATTTGCAGTTTACAACATGTGCAATACTGTTTGCAAAGGAAAATGTAGTTTTCTGAATGACATCTTTCAGTTAAAATGATTCTAGCTTCTGTAACACGTAACAAAAACTATAAGTAAATGGATCACTTTCTTTCAATAAGGCTCTATGTAGAAATTCCTGTCACATGACTCCTTGGTTGGCCCTGATCCCAACAGTGAGAAAAGCCACATCTTTGGTGGCTTTGCCATCTTCAATGGGTAGTTGTAAATGTGCCTGGGTGTTGTAAGGTCTTCGACTGAGTTGGAAAGGAGAGAATATGAGGTGAATCACATGGGGATGATTCACAAGCTCAGCCCATAGAGAAAGAAGTCTCTTCCCTGCATGTTTGCTTGGTTTGGATGAGTTCCCATATTACATGTAGGTGCAAAGAAGGTAGGGAAGACATTCTAGCTGGATGACTTGTAGGAAGAGAAAATTTGTTCTTTCAGCAGTGTTCATTGTTACACTATGTGCACTCATGCTATTTTATCAGAAGCAATACAATGTTGTTGAAGTATGTACTTCAGAAAAAGATTTTATACCAAACCCTTTTCCTCAAACTCAATTGTCAAAACAGAAAGAAATCATTCATTAAGATTTCTAGCATCATTAACTCCTTGATAGAATGACTTAAGTTGCTTCTCAAAGTCCTAAGTTAATGTTCAATACTGGCCAGAAGTGTGGGCTGAAGTGCTCAGAGCACATATAAAGTTCAAGTAGTGTCCTTATTACCTCAGGAGTGAAGAAAGTATGATCAAGTTATTCCCTGCAGGTCCTTGATGTCCACTGAAACAAAGTGGACATTGAGTATCTTTTTTGTACCAGGCCACTCTTATTCCTGCAGATGTTCTGAATATTAAAATTATAATCTTGAGGGCTGGGGCAGTGGCTAGGTGATTACAGAGCTTGCCCTGCATGCTCAAGTGCACTGGTTCAAACCCCAGCATCCACATACACAGCTAAGAGTCAGAGCAGCGAAAGCCATGTGAAAAACTCAATAAAAATTTATTCTGTCTCTCTGTCTCTCTCTCTCATGTCACTCTCTTTTAAAAAATTATAATCTTGAAGAAAATGTTCCTACAGGAAATGCTTGTTCTTGTTTTCAAATATGCTTCACAATATTCAATTACAGCTTTCTTTCAAGAAGTAATCAGAATTGAAAAAGCCTCTTTAGGTTAATGCTACTCTCATATCATATTCCTTATATGATGGCATTATTTTTCTACCAATATTAAATGATTATTCCTTTCATAAAAATTGTGTGAACTCCTTAATGGATACAAATTGGGCTATAACGTCTTGTATTTGTACTTCAATAGAGTGATCTACAGATTCCATGGAACCCTAATTCAAATACCGTTGTCCAGTCTTATATAATAGACAAATTCTTTTGAAATTTCAAAATTTTCTGGATAGCTACAAAAATCTTTTAAACAAAATTCAAAGTTGGGGGATTCACTCTTCAGTTTTGAAAACATACTGCAATGCACAGTAATCAAACCAGTGTGCTACTTGCATAAAGGTAAATCATAAACAAGTGAAATAGAATTCATGGACCATCCACACATCCATGCTCATTTAATTTTAAACAAGGACACCACAGCCACACATCAGGGAAGAAACAGTGTCTCACCAAATGGAGCTGTGACAACTGGATATTCACAAGCAAAAGAATGAAGCTGCACTGGAACTCACATCTCACAAAAAAATATCCAAAATGAATCAAAGACCTACATGTCAGAGCCAACTCTATAAATGTCTTATAGAAAACACAGGAATAAATTCCTTGAGCTGGATTTGGTATAGATTCTTATATATGATCTCAACACCAAGCAACAAAATAAAATATAAATTGGACTACATCAAAACTAAATACTTCACTGTTCCAAAGGCATTATCAATAAAGTGAAAAATCAAACTATACAAGGACAAAAATATTTCTAAATCATCTATCTCCAAACGAGTCTGGTATCAAGAACTGAAAAAAATCTTCTCAAACTCAAAAACACAAATGAAAATTAATTGTAACCGTAGGTAAACAGACTTGAGCAGCCGTTTCTCCCAAGACCATACACAAATGGGAAATGAAGTTGAAAATGTAATGAACATCATCAGCCATTAGGGAAATGCAAACTGAAACCAGAAGAGACACCATGTCAGTCCATTAGAAAGACTGGAGTCACATGAATACCAATGACCATTAATGAAAAGGTGGAGGAACTGGAAGTTTATCTTATCTGGGGAGGTAAGATCAGACTCAACAGGACACAGGAATCCCCTAATCATCAGTAGTAAAATAGAAGGACATTTTCCAATGGAAGTGCTGAATTTGCACAGAGTCATGGGCTCAGATCAGGTGTAAAATGGAGAGACATCTGCAAGTAATTGGACTTTAGAACTGACAGAAGAACACAAAAGACACCCAAGTATTGGACAATGAAAGAAGCCACAGAGGTGTGCACGCTTGGTGGAACCAAGACTAAATTCAAGAGTTGGCAAAACTGGGAATTTTATAAGAGTAAGAAATAAATAAGAGGGTTGGAAATGAGGTCATAATTTTGCTTCTACAGGACACTAGGAAGGAAAGATAGAAAAGTATAGTAGGCCTTGAATGTTCCCACTAGAACCCAAGGACAAAGATTCTGTTTCAATGTGTCTTAACAAGGAGCAGGAAGTAGACTTGGCCACAGTCAGCATTCTTATCAGTAAAATAAAATTATTATAGTATCTCAAAAAAACTTTGATGAGAATTGATTGCTTTAACTTGTATAATGTGCTCAGAAGAGTACATGACACTTACTAAGTGCTCCCTACAGTTTTGATATTCTCTTTGAATGTGGTTAGAAGATCATTATGTAGTGTCTCATCATTTTGGGCAGGATAAGTAAGATACTTCCAAGAGAATTGCCCAAAGCACTTTCAGTACCAGCTCAACTACTCACAAGGGGAAGGAAGAGAGGCCATTCCCTGGATGGTTGCACCAATCACATAGCAGCAAATACCCTGAATGACAGCACCACTGTGCCTGGGCACACACCAGCTGACCTCAAGGATTTCCCTTGCTCTATCAGTTTCCTGTTACTCTGTGTTCAGAGACTTAAGTTTTCATCACAATGACATAGATATTTTTCAGGCACCTACAAAAATCCCTTGCTCTGTGAGGACAGGGTACGCTCATCTCAGGCAAATGGCCAGGCCAACATGGGATCCTCCCTGTTTTCAAAGACAGCGTGCTGCAGGCTCCTTCCTTGGTGGCGTCATCCTGCTGCTATTTTTTGCACAGCTGGGTTCACCACAGAATCTCTGGTGAGGAAATAAAACTCAATGCAGTTGAAGGTTTCAACTATGTAGAGAGTTTTGCTTTGGGCTGTTTCCCTTTAAGGAGTCAGAACTGCTTTCTGACACAGGAAGTTTACTCAGAAAATGAGCAATAAAAATACACACATGTCAGTAGAGGGAACAGAGTTGATTTCCATTCAGCTGTTCTTAAACAGGGTTCTTCAGAAGACAGAATCAATTAGATTGATAAATACAAAAAGAAAAATGATAAATCAATTGACAAGGAGATGGGACTTATTTAAGAAAGTGGTTCACGTGATTATAGTGACTAAGAAATCGCAAGACAGGCCATGTGCAAGTGGGATGCCGGTAGCATGGCTCAGTCCAGTTCTGGAAGCCTCAGGACCAGGAAAGCTGATGGTGAAATTCTGTCTGAGGCCAAAGGTCCAAGAATCCAGAGAGGCTGCTGGTGTAAATAGTGGAGTCCAAAGAAGCAGGGAGAATGGAATTCTGATATTCAAAAGCAGGAGAAGACAAGTGTCCTTGTTCCTGGAAGGACAGAGAGGACATTGCCCTTTCTTTGCCTTCTTCCCTGTTTGGACCTCCAGCTGATTAGATGTCACCTGACCACATTGGTCTTCCCTATTCAGTTCACTGACTCACGTGCCATATACTTCAAGAAATACTTTCACAGACCCAGAAATAATGCTTCACCTGCTCTCTAGGTATTACTTAATGCAGTCAAGTTGACATCTCAATTTAACTATCACAGCCCCAAGATTTATGATAATTGGATAAGATTAAATAGCACAGGGAACTGCCTGAAATCCAAAAGGAAAAGTAGATCCGCGCTTGGGCAAACAACATCTATATCTGAGAGGGCCCACCTGGAGTCTCTAGAAGAGGGTCCTGATGGCCCCAGTGGGGAGATGCTTGGTGAGCAGCCTTTGTCTGTCCCAGGGCCATCGACCCACTGATGGGAGCCTTCCAACTGTGACAGTGGGTGCAGATGGGAGGGCCTGCTGGTAATCTGTGTATATGCAAAGGGGAAGAAAAAGAAGACCTTTCCTCACCAGTTGTGAGGTTCATGGCTAATACACTTGTAATAAAAGATGCATCAATGAAAGAGTAACAACAATTTTATTTAACCAAAGTTTACAAGACACAGGAGGCTTCGTAAATGAGGTGAAAAGACCCAGGGAAACTGCCTTTCATGCTTAGGATAGATGAAGAATGGAGAGCCCTGGGCAGGATGACTGCACAGAAGGTGGTCTGACCTAAAGCTAAGAAACTGGGGGGACTCGGCAAGGCCCATTTGCTCCAATTCTTCAGGGGCCCTCTGTGTTTCATTCCTGTCCTCTGGTTGTAGGCCAGTAGACCCATCACATGGCTATGACCTAATATTAGGGGAGGAATTTCAGAGAATTCTTTTATGGCTGGATTGCACAGAAAAGACAATGATTTTCTTACTGTGTGGTTTTCTCAATTTCCAAGGTGTCATATTAGGGGTAGCATATTCTGAACCTGATTAGCTAGAGTTGGGCACAGCCCCCAGCATAGTTGCCTATTGACATCTGAATCTTGTGGTGAGTAGGACTGAAACTGAAGAACCAGTCTGGCTGAGGGCTTGTGACAAGACATCCAGGATGTGGGAAAAGACAAAGGAACAGAAAGTATGTGAAACCAGTGGCACCTAGAACTTGGCTGGGTTCTCCCCCTCTTCACAGTAGGTCAGGTGGCAAATTCTCTGCCCCACCAGCTGCTGGTGGAGGTTACAGAGAACCCGCAGCCTGGGCAGCAGCAACTTCAGCACCCAGCAAGGCTAGGGTTGCAGCAGGTGGGAAAGGGAAGACCCTTTCCTTCCTTCCCCTGAACGTGAGTTTTTCACTGTGGTTCCCAATTTTCACAGAAACTCTAACGGCTGAGCAAGGGTCTCCAAGGTGATGAAGTCTTTTGCTGAGAGGCTCACTCCCAGTGTTTGTGTGGAGGGTGCTGTCTTCTTCCCCGGCTCTGCCTACTCTTTGGTATCCTTCCCGCCTCCCATTCTAGCTGCTTCTCATGAAGTTGGTCCTAATGAAATCTGGAGCTGCAACATGGTCACTACTTCTGGTCTGAAAAATGCAACAGTTGTTTTTCTGTGATTTGAATAGAACAATCAATAAAGAAAACAGGATAAATATTGTAAGCTGATAATACTCACCTCTAAAAACCATGCAAATAGGCACTCCTATATAGTATTCTATTACCACTACTCAAGTGTTTTGGTTTCAGGACCCACTGATGCGTCTTGAAAGCTTGGACACATGAAAGAAATTGTGTTTCTCTGTTTCTTTGTAATAACATTTGCCATATGAGAATAAAAATGAGGAAATTTAAATATTTATTAATTTAAAAAACACATATAAATGAACTATTGTTATTCCCACTCAAAATAAGAAATTGTAGTGAAACAATAATTGTAATCATATCAAAAACAACAACAAGGGGCTGGAGAAGTGTCTCAGTGGTTACGGCGCTTGTCCGGCATGCACAAGTACCCGGGTTCAAACCCCAGCACCCATATACACAACTAAGTGTCAGAGCAATGAAAGCCACGTGAAAAACTCAATAAAAATTGATTCTTTCTGCCTCTCTCTCTCTCACATACACACACGCACAAACACTGTCCTTCTCTCTTTAAAACAAAATCAACTACAACAACAAGATATAAAATACAATGTCATAAAATACATTGGAATTAACCTCAGAAAGAATGCACAAGATATAAAATTAAGCAAGCACTAAAACTTCATTAAAGATATTTTTGAATAGCTCAATAAAATTATGATTTATTATTTATTTAGATTTACTTAGTTCTCACAGTAAGTATCACAGAATATGCTTCCAGCTAGAGGAGGGGGAAAATAAAAGAAGCAGAAGCAGAGTTATCATTTTTCATATGCATTACTAAATATTCAATAAACAAAAATGTCATTGTGGAGTGATTGATATTCATTAATATGTTAATGAGGCTGGTATATATTCAATAAATTAATTGTAATTCTCTAATGGAAGAAGTCATGGTATTGCTCTGCACTGTTAATTACTCTGCAGATTCTGATTTCCCTCCTTAGTGAGGCAGCCCCATCTTCCATGTGCTAAAATGTCACTTAAGAACATAACATGTGGGTAGCTTGCTTAAACTTCATTGGTGAAAATCTCAAACTCAATTTAATGAGAAAAGTTATATAAATACATTATATTACATAAATGCATTGTATTGATTTTAACCATCTTAAATTCAAATTCCTTAAAGCTTACTCTGCTTGTAAGTAGCTTGGCAATGTCTACCCAGTCTTGGCAACCAGGAAAATACTGAAAGAACAAAAAGATAAGCACTTTTTGAAAGCATGAGAGGTGAGGACATGGGGCTAAGTGCTGCTCCAGAGATAGGAAAGACCAGAATATTCAGGAATTTTCAGCTTGCTGGAGCAGGGACTTAAGCGGGAAAACCACTGCAGGAGCTGGTGCTCAAGTAAGCAAGTGTGAACAGTAATGGATACTTGGCTGACAGCTTAATGTGGACATTGAGGAGAGAAAACTACAGAAGACCCAGTCTTTGGAGGACTCCACATTGCTTGAGATTTACTCAGCTCTCACAGTAACTATCACAGAAAGTGCTTCCAGCTAGAGGAGGGGAAAAATAAACATTTGGTCCTGCTCCATTCTATGAGCAGATCTGCCCTCAGCAGAAACTACGTAGCCAGAGACCAATTTTGTGAATCTTTTTGGAGACTGCTGACTGAGGGAATAGTGATACTGCACTTGAGCCATTGCCAGGCTTCCATGTGGAAAAAGGAAAATACCAACTCCAGACCATTCCAGTTTTCCATGTGAAGAAAGGAAAATACTCATCTCCAGTCCACTCTAACAATCTTTTCCCACCTAATGGGAAACAACACAGTGAGAAACAACAGGCAAAGTTCACAGTCCTGATCACTGGATCCAAAAAAATTAAGGTCTATTTATATGACTATAGGATACCTCCTCTCCAGAATATCTTACCTCTCTCTCTCTCTCTTAAACAGAAGGACAGTGAGAGGGAGAGAGAGTGAAAGAAAGAGAATCAATTTTTATTTAGCTTTTCATTTGGCTTTAATTGCTCAGACACTTTTCTGTATACGTGGTGCTGGGGTACGAACCTAAGTCCCTGTACACGAGAGGTAAGCGCCAAAACTGCTGAGCCACTGCTCCAGCCCTTAGCATGCTCTTTTGAAAGGCCTAATTGTAGTACTAAATTATGAGTCACACTAAAAGTCAAATAAATAGTCATATGAAAAAACAGAGGCAGCAATGTTGGAAATATCACATCACAATTTAAAACAAATGCTAAGGATTTTAGGATAAAATGGACCACCTGCAAGAACAGGTGGGCAATGTAACCATGATGATGGGTAACTAAGAAAGAACAAAGAAGAAATGATAGATATCAAAACCTGTAGAGCAAATGAAGAATGCCTTTGATGGACTTATTAGTATACTGGCCAGAGCTGAGGAAAGACTACGAGCTTGAGGACATGTCAATGGAAACTTCTAAAAATAAAAAGCACAGAGAATAAGTACTGTATATTTTGGTTTGGATGTGCGATTTTTAACAAAATCTCTGCATTAACTCAGGAATGTTCAGAGGTCAAGTGATTGGATTATGCAAGCAGTGATGTGCTCAGACTCCCCTAGTTCAAATGGACTAACCCAGTGGTACCTACAGGCACTTGGGGCATTACTGGAGGTGATTGAACACTGGGGTTGTGCCCTAGATATATTCACCTTCCCTGCCACCCCTACCCCTTTCTCTCTGCTTTCTGGCTACCCTGTCCTGACAAGTTTCCTCCATCAAGCTCTTCTACCCTGATGTTCTGCTTCACTTTGGGCCCAGAGCAATGGAGTCAGCCCACCACAGACTGAATGTCTGAAACCAGAAGCCAAAATAAAATTTTTCTCTCAAAGCTGTTCTTGTCAAGTATTTTGGTCACAGCAATGGGAAACTGACTTGACACACTAGGTGCTGGAGGACAGACCTGAACATAGAAGAAATAAAGCACAACTACAAAAGGTAGAACACTTGTGTACTGGGATTACCAGAAAGAGAGAACAGAAAGGAACACAGAGGTGGTTGGAAAAATAATGGCAAATAATTCCCTCAAATTAATATTAGACATCCAACCACAGATGCAGGATATCCAGAGAATGAGGAGGTTTCAAGCCAGAAAAAGCTACCCCTTGCCATATTGTTTCCAAACTGTAGAAAGACAAAGATGATGGGAAATTTTGAAAGATGCATGAGGAAATGAACACCTTGCTTTTGGAGGTACAAAGATAAGTACACCCAATCAGCTTCTCCTCAGAGTCTTAGAAGCAAAACGAGAGTAGAGAGAAAACTCAACCACTGAGAGAAAAACTCACCAACTTAGAATCCTGTATGTTGTGAAATCATCCTTCCAAAGGGAAGGGAGAACAGAGACTTTCTCAGACAAACAAACATCGAAAGAATGTGATATCAGTAGGACTGCATTGCAAACAATGTTAAAAGGTTCTCTAAAGTGCAGGAAAGCAGAAATACAGATTGTATCTTTTAAGAAGGAAGAGCATCACTGAAAGAATAAGTGAAGGTAAAATACTTTTATTTTTCTTCTTGGTGATCCATCTAACATGTTACATCTTGTTCTTATTCAAAATAATAACAGCAACATGTACTTTTTTTTCAATTATGCATATACCTGTATGCACTCTACAGAATGTTTAGATGATGGTAGCTTGAAGGGCTGATTCAAAACTGCAAGTGTGATTCATTGTGTTTTCATCTTGCTCAAGATGAATGGGCAAATTTTTGCTTTTTCTTCTTTGTTATTTTTTTCTTTGGAATTTTAGGATACTTTTCTGTTTCTGTGAAAAATGCTATTGGTATTTTGATAGGATTTGTATAGAATTTATAGATGGCTTTGGATAGTTCAAATATTTTAGAATTGTTAATTCTTTCTATCCATTGACATCAGATGTCTTTCCATTAATTCATCTCTTCTTCAATTTCTTTCACCAGTATTTTATAGCTTTCAATGTACAGATCATTCACATTCTCAGTTAAATTTATTCTTTTGATTTCACTGTTAGTACATAGAAAGACTGTGATTTGTGTATGCTAATTTTATATCCTGCAACTTCTCTGTATATTTTTATTTGTTATAACAATGTTTTGGTAGAAATTTTGGTCTCTTCTATACTCCTTAAGATCAATTATGTCTTAAGGGTCGATTGTCTCCACTCATCTGTGGAGGTGGAGACTAGACCCTAGACAGTGAGAAAATTGGTCTATTAGCATGTGTTAAATCCAGATAAGATGTAATGTTTTACAACCTAATACTTTTTTTAGAGATATAGTGGGAAGGGGAAAGGCGGGATAAGGGAGGGTAATTGGGAGGGGGCCCTCCTGGGG
>PVKS010054521.1:0-10026 GCA_004027875.1 Aplodontia rufa
ACGTTGAAAGATGTTATTCCAAGACCTTCTTGCTTCCAGTGTCTGGGTTGAGAAGTCACATACAATTCTTATTGGCTTGCCTCTGAATGTGATTTGACGTTTCTCCCTTGCTGCTTTTAGTATAGTTTCTTTGGTATCTCTGTTGTACATTTTGAATATGATGTGTCTAGGTGAGTTTCTCTTTTGATTGGGCCTATTGGGTGTCCTGTAAGCTTCTTGGATGAGCATGTCAGATTCTAGTTTTATTTGAGGGAGGTTTCCTTTCAGGATCTCTTTGAGGATGTTTCTTATACCATTGGTATGGGTCTCAGTTTCTTCCTGTATTCCAATTATTCTCAGATTTTTCCTCTTCATTTCATCCCAGATGTTCTTGAAATATTGGTCATGGTCATTCAATTTTTTTTTCTTTTTATGGTGTCTGAGCGCTCTAGCTTGGTCAATCTGTCTTCATTTTCGGAGGTTCTTTCTTCATTGGCCGAGGTTCTATTTTCTACTGAATTTAATCTATTATTAAATTCTTGCATGATCCCTTTCATGTCATTGACTATGGACTTGATTCTTATTTGCTTAGGTACTCTTCAAATGAGATTTTGTCATTTTGTGAGGTCTGGGGTTTGTTTTCATTGCTTCCGACTGAAGTAATTTTTAAGTATTTTCTGTAGTGCTGGCTTAGTTAGCAAGACTGCCATTATCATGAACATCACACTGTTCAATTCCAATGATTCTTTAATTTCATCTCTTAATAGTGCCTCCAAGATCTTGCATATTCTTGTCTTGGTTACTTATATTCTTTTCCTTGACACTGTCCAAATGTTCTAGTCCAGCTGCTTCCAACTGTAAGATTCTGTCTTTAGCATGATCTACTCTATTAGAGAGACTTTCAATTGAACATTTATTACGTCATTCATTTCCAAGATTTCTGTTTGGTGCTTTTTCAATATCTCTATCTCCTTATTTAATTTCTCATTCATATAATATACTGAGTTCTTTAATTCTTTTTTGTTGTTATTGTTGCTTGTGTTCTCTTGGATCTTATTGATCACTATTATAATCATTCTTTTGAATTCTTTAACTGATATTTCATCCACTCCAGTGTCTTTGGAGTCATCTTGTGGTGAATTAAGAGTGTCAGGAGGCATGTCTTACCTTGTTTTTTCATATTTCTTATGTTCCTTTGCAGGATTTTGTTCATCTTTTGGGATGGATTTATCTTCCACTCTTATATGTGGGCCTTTTCAGGGCACAACTGTCTCTTGGCAAAATGTCATTGAGTAATGTAGACTGAGACCATAACAGGTGTGGCATCCACAATCTTTGTGTTAATTCTCTGTTTTTTCTAGACTGGATATCCATAAGTGGGAAATCCTTCCCCGAACCATTTCTAATTGGGACCTGATCATTAGTTTGAGGGGGTTTTGTCTTCCATTCTTTTATTAAACTATTACTAAAGTGAGAGTGTGGTTAGTTTTTGTGACTAAAGTAGTGCTATCTTTTGGTTGAGTTTGTTTAGCAGCAGAGTCTTCACCCTGTGAACTTGTAGTGTTTCTGTAGTTTCTCAGCACCTCACAGATGAGGGAGAAACAAACAATAGCAATAGCTGAAGCAAACAATATACAGAATTAATATATATATCCAGAGTCTTCTATGATATTTATAACACTAAACACCACAAAAGCAAGAACGGTGCGATCAGCAATTGCCAACAACAAGAAAAATACAAAGCTGTGAATTATATCTGGCATTAAAGCAGACAGCAATTGTCAGCTACGTCATCCACAGTATTAAAAACTGCAACAATTTGAATGGTGGGTTCACAAGTTAACTAAACCAAATTGTTCTGAAAGATGGTAAAAATATAGTTAATTAAGAGAAAATAAAATCTGATAGTAAAGAAGAATAAAGTTGAAAATTTTGAAAATGTGAGAAGAGATGTAGCAAGTGATGATTATAAAGGAGGAGAAAAAATAATGAAAATGAAGTAAATGGGGAGAGAATTGGAAAATTTTGCTCCTAGTGGGAGAAGAAAGAAAGCAAGGACAAACAAACAAACCAAAATAAAACAAAATAAAAAATAAATAAACCAAAACCACAACACTTAAAACACAAGGAAAAAAATAACTCAAAAATGCTAAAAATGAGGAGGAAAGAATCAAATAGTACATGAATATGTATCTGTGAACCAACCAGCACTGTAAGAACACCAAAAAAGAAAAGACAAAATATTTTTGATGAAAAATGAAAGAATTTTTTCCGTTAAGGTGGTCAAACATTCAACAAGGCTGATGGTCACTGCCTATGCTGACTTACATGGTCTTGTATCTTCCAACCTTGTAACTTCACCTACTAATTTTGTTAGATTTGTTCAATATTCCATCAGATTTGCATCCATAGGCCATCATCTAATATAGGGAAAAATGTTTAACTTCTTCCCATCCAATATGGACACTTTTTATTTCTTTTTCTTGTCCACTGGAAAGCTTTCATATTATTTACTATTAATTATGATGCTAGTTGGAAGATTTTTGTAGATGATTTGTTTTTCCTGGTTGAGGCAGTTCTCTTCTCTTCCTGCTTTTTTAAGAGCTGTCATTAATGAAGATTGGATTTTGTCAAACAATTTTTCTGTGCCTATTGAGATAATCACGTGTCTTTTATTCTTTATCAATATGGTGAACTACATTGATTTTTAAATTATATTCTGATTTTGCATACCTGCAATAAATCTAGCTCAATCGTGGTAAAATGCTTTCTATATGTTGTTTTCAGTTTAATGTTTTAAAGATGTGTGTGTCTATGTGCTTGAGGTATTTCAGTCTATGCTTTTATTTGTGATATATTTGACTTTGAGCTAATGCTGATTTCAAAGAAAGATTTGGAAGTGGTTTATCCTACTCTATTGTGTGAAAAAAAATTGGAATAGAATTGGTTTTTTTTTCTTTAAACATCCACTTTGTGATGACATATAAATCCAGGTTTTAAATTTTGATAAGATTTTAAATTACTAATTCCATTTATATTCTCAGAATAGATCTGTTCTGTTTTTTAATTTCTTCTTCAGGTTGCCTGTGTATTTGTGCCTTATGACATTTTCTATTTTTATCTACATTATCTAATTTGTTGGCACATAGTTGTTCATATTCCCTTATAATCTTAAATTTTGTAGATGTGATACTGATACCCTTTCTTTTATTCCCAAATTTGGTAGTTTTGTTTTCTATAACTTTTTCTCTTCTCAGCCTGTCTAGCTAAACATTTGTTAATTTGTTAACTTTTTTTATGGTTTTCTAAGCATACATTTGGTTTCAGGTTTTTTCCTCTTGCTTTTCTCTCCTTTATTCAATTGATTTCCATTGTGATCTCTTTTATTTTCTTCTTTTTGCTTGCTTTAGATATAATTTATTCTTTTTAGTTTCTAAAATTTAATTTACTGCAGTAAGTTTACCATTTGACATAGTACCTTTCAGCTCTTAATATTTATTTGCTGCTTCTTTACTAACATTCCACATTTGTTGAGTCATTGTCACAATTTTCCTCTAATTCTTTGCACATGGCCTCATTTTATTATTATATGAGCATATTTATAATCATTGTATTAAATTCTTTGTCTCCAAAATTCAGCCTCTGCATATATGCAGAGCCAGGTTTATTGAGTGCTTCAAAGTATGAGTCACATTGTCTTATTTCTACATCTATCTCATAATTTTTTATTTTAAAATGATCATTTTGTCATGAAAAACATTCCTGGGTTTTTACCTATTGATATACATTATTAAAGAAGTTCAATTATCATCTTTGATGATTTGTTGTTGTCATGACTGGAATGAATTTTATCAAGTATTTCTTCTACAAATATAATCATGAATTTTTATTTTTATTTTATTCATGTGAGTGACACTGATTGCTCTCCAAATATTAAGACAAACTTACATTCCAGGAATGAACTCAGTTTGGTCATGATATATTATCCTATAGTATATAAAATTTGGTTTAATTATGAACATTTTACTAATGATTTTTGTGTTTATGCTTATGAGTGAGACTAGTTAGTCTGAAGATTTAATATCTTGCAACGTTCACTCTTGGCTTTGGTTTCAAACTTACTCTAGCTTCATGAACTGATAAGTAATTATTTATTTTTCTTCTTTTTAGAAGAGATTGTATATGGGACATATTGCATTTCTTAAATGTTTAATAGGACTTATTGCTGAAGCAAATTGGGCCTGAGAGTGTTTATGTAGATAGTCTTTAAATTATGGATTCATTATTTTAATGCACTTAAAGCTCCTTAGATTTTCTTGTGTCTATTTTAGTATGTATTGTTCCTCTAGAAATGCCTGTTGCATCAACATTTTCAAATTTCTTGCCATAAATTTCCTCATAATATTCTCTTGTTATTTTTTAATATCTATGATATTTATAGTAATACCTACCTGTTAATTATTGCTATTGGTATTCTTCACTTTCCATATTTTTATTCTTTATGAATGCTGCCAGGAGTACTAATTTAATTCAATTTTATTAGCATTTTATTTTATAAAATGAACTCTTTAGTATAATATTTCTGTTTCATTAATTTTTTATTATCTTTTGCTTTCTTTTGATTTAATCATTTATTTCTAGTTTTCTAAAGATAGATGTTTGGAAAAGTGTTTTTTAACTTTTGTTCTCAAAGGGTATAAATTTCATTCTTAGCACAACTTTGGCTACATCTGAGTTTTTCTATATACTAATAGTGTTCAGTTCAAATTATTTTTATTTTTGCTTTGATTTTTTTTCTTAGCTTATCATTATCCTAAAATTTGATTTCTTAATTTCTAAGCATAGCAATTTTCAATTTATATTTTTGCTATTAATTTCTAATTTAAATTTGGTGCATCCAGAATGTTGACTCTGAATGGTGTCATGTCTTTATTGTCTCTTGTAATCTTTTTAAAGGCTACAAATATAATTTTCATAAATGTCATGTAGTTGATGGACATAATGTTCTACATGTATCTAATTAATATATTTTAAAAATTTTCGAAATTGGGACTGGAGTGGTGGCTCAGTTGTTAGAGTGCTTGCCTGGCAAGAACAAAGACCTGGGTTCAAACCCTAGCAACACATACCTAACTGTTGGAGAAAAATAGGCCAGATGGAAAACTAAATAAAACTGATTATCTCTCCCTCTCTCATTCTCCCCTCTTCTTAAAAAAAGTTTGAAATCGTAATAAAATCTTCTATATCTTAGTATCTTTTAGATCTTTTATTTATATATAACTGAGAGAGGTATGTTAAAATCTCTATCATGATAGATTATTTATATGTACTATTTAATAATATTTGCTTTGTAACTTTCAAGAGTATACTACTAGGAACATATATATTAGAATTATTTTATATTATTGGGATTAAATTTTCATTTTTGCTACCTAGTAATCTTTAGTAATGTCTCTTTTCTTAAGTCTACCTTGTCTGATATTAATAAACTTTTAATAGGTAATTTTTACTTTGGTGAAATGTTTGTCTTTTCTTAGATATTTCTACTTTCGACTTTCCTATTCTTTGTGTTTAAAATTTTTGTCTTGTGGGTAGAATGTGGTTTAGTTTACTTTTTGGAGCATGAATACCTTTACCTTTTACTTGAAGTAATTAATCTGTATATATTTAACATCATTACCATTTTTGATTAAGTATTTGATTTTTTCCCTTTCCCTATTCTTGCTAACTCCACATTCTTTTTCTCTTAAGGGATCTAATTTGATTGCTTCTCTTTTCTCTGTTAACTGGAAGTGAGGTCATCAACAGAAAAAAAACATGAAAGAAAGGATGGTGGAGGTTTGGAGGAAAGAAGAGGTAAGATTATCCATAGCAGCAGGGGAAAAATGAAGAATCTAAGGAAATTCAGGATTGCAAATTAGCCTAAGGGTCCTTCTTTATTACTGGTCAGAGAGCTACAATGAGTCCCTTTAACTTACATGAGTTCTTTTTTCCACATATTCAGCAGCATAAAGGCAGGTATATAAAGTAGGCGCAAGTATTGTTTAATCCTTGGCGGAATTTTTCTATCAACCTATAATAAATGGACAATCAAGGGAGTTCATCATGTTATACTAGAGAGTAATTATAATGATGAGCCAGAGCATCTAAACCAGGGTAAGAGGAAGGTGAAGTCAGAAGGTGCTCAAATCATGAAAAAAAAAATATTTCTGGTATTAGTGAAATCAAACAATTGAAGAGGGGTCATAGTATTAAATAAGTTGAAGAGTAGTATAGTTGAAATTGAAGTTGGGTCAAGCGTGCAGTTACTGATAACAATGAAAGCAATACAAAATAAGCCAAAGCTTTCTTATACTATCTAAGGATAACAAAACCCCATCCAGAACCTCTCCCACTTAACTGGCCTTTAAGGACAGCACCACACACACTATAATCTATATTCTACAGATAAGAAAATACATAAATGCATTTTTAATTATCAAAATAGATAATTATCAAAATTTCAAATTTTAAGTAGAAGAAATTATGTTTCCTTCAATTACTTTTTCTAGATCTGAAGGGTGAAGTATCTTTGATTGTCAAGGTTATTCTCTTTCTTCTAACTTAATAATTGTTGCTGCTACCTGCCTCTCTGAGGGTCCCTGGTATGACATCCCCCACTCACAGGTACCAGTACTAGAATAGGCTGCAAGGGGGTTGGAATGTGGGCTCTGAGATTCTCATCTCACCAGACAGCTACCTGACACCTTGTCTGGCATAGAATTGACCCTCGGCACACGAGTGAATGACTACATTACAGACGGGACTGAACGCACTGCTGTTCACTCCCATAGATTAGCATTGCGGGCCTTGTGGTATCAAGGCCACATTTTCCTGTCCAGCATTAATTTTTCAGTTTCCCTTCTACTTTTCCCCCTCTAATCCTGTCTTTCTCCTCTTAGAAAAGAACCCCCTTCTCCTCTTCTTCCTAGAACCTAAGCCCAAATCTAACTCACTCTTCCTAGTGAGCTGCAGTCCAACAGGTCAGAAGTGAAGCACGCCTTGCCTGTCTCTGTTCCCCAACCTCGAGAATTCACCCTTCCCAGGAGGAGGCTTGACAGCAAAAAAGAACCAGGACCCAGCTCTGGGAAACTTTGCCCATAGAAGTCTGGGGTCTTCAGTGGATGATTTGACCAGTGCATAAACTGACAGGCAGGAAGGACAAGCTTCACCCGAAGTGGAGCTGGCTTGTGTCCCAAGGAAGGAGAGTGCCGTTTCCTCAGGCCACAGCTCGTACCCTGTACCCCATACACATGCTCTTCATTGTGTGAAAGCTGTAGACCAGCACAGCCTTGATTGATGAGGGCTGTGTTTCTTCCCCGATCTGGGCTGGCACAGTGCTGGAGGTTTTGCTTTTATGTGTCCACATCAGGGGGCAACTGGCAACCAGCTGTTGGAAACTGGTTTAAGAAAATAATAAAAACAAAAATACCCACCAACTGTCCTATCCTTCCAGGTTTTTGGTACCTACCATTCGCTTTGGAATAAATAAGGAAATCTTTTCCTTGGAATGATATTTATCTATGACAAATAGATTTATATTGTGCTGGAATGACTGCTAGGTACCAAGGGGTCTAGCCTAAGGGCTAAGTTAATAATTGAGACTTTTAGAATAATAAGTCACACGGTTCCCCGCTCCCTTTCTAAAGGGTCCCTAACCACTGCACATGTAATGTACTCTCAAGTGTTGGACTTGTGCTCAGTTTAGCTATCTCTGGGGTGGAAGGTAACACCTGGGAGAGACTGGCTACAGGGAGCAGCCGTGTGAGCTCCCCACTCAGGTGAGGATTACGATGGGGCAGGTGCCAGTGTAGAAAAAAAAGGGTCAGATTATTTTCAGGGAATGGCACCCTGACATATGTGGGCAGTGTTACCGAGAGAAAAAGGGAAAGAAGTCTTTAATGAGCACAATTTTCTGGATACTCTGAGCTATAGGACCTTCATAAGAATTTTATGTACTGTATATACATATATGATCGATGCCACTCACCTTGGGCATTTTTATAACTCTCCAGAAAGACTTGCAATGAAATACATGTAGAGTAAGACAGTTAGCTTTTATGTAGAAGTGAAAATCATATAGACTGAAGAGAAAATAAATACATAAAATCCAGCAGTTGGCAACGTCAGTTACTCAGTTTTGCTGGCTGTCAATAGGCATTTCTTTCCTTTTCTTAAAGAGAGAGGGACAGTGAGAGAGAGAGAGAGAAAGAGCCAATTTTATTTATTCTTTCACTTGGCTTTCGTTACTCAGACACTTCATTGTGTACCTGGTGCTGGGGTTTGAACTCACATCCTCGAGGATGCCAGGCAAGCTCTGTAACTGCTGAGCCACCGCTCCAGCCCTCAATAGGCATTTCTTGAAAAGGCTGTTCTGTAATCAAACAGATTAAGTAACTCTGGGTACAGAAAAGCTAATCAGATTTTTTTTCTGCAAAATTCTCAAATCCCTTAGTTTGCTAAAAAGTACTACAATCTTCTGAGAAAGGAGTACCACCACCTGGGTTTTCACGGTGTTCTGCAGAACATGCTTCATGAAAATGGACCAATGCCAAAATGATTTCTTGAATGGAACAGCAGTTTAAATTCCAAGTTCCTTGGGAATCAAGGCAAAGACCTTTTTAATGAAAGAATATTTTCTACTTCTAAAGCTGAGAATGTCTGTCATTTTGAAAACTAGATTTTTTAAAGATATATGTCCCATGAGTTCTTACCTAAAATATACTAAAATATATGATGGACACTGAGCACTGTCTTTTCAGATAAAGTTAACTATATAGAATATGATTTCAAATTTATATTAAACTCTAAAAATCTACCTCTTAGAAACAAAAAATAGGTGTTTTCAAATGTTTTTCTCTCATATGTGGAAGCTAGAGTAAAATCTAAGACATATTTAAAGTTAGCTAAGCTCAACAATAACCTCAACATAGGTGAATTTTCACAAAAGCAGGGGGAATCATAACTATGAAGCCAGGGAGAGCAGGGAAGGTGGCAAGGAGTGAGAGAGGGAAGGATTAGGGGTGTTATCAATGTAGCTGAGAACCCTCGACTCCCATGAGAAGCCCAACTATACACAGGTGGGCAGCGAGGATCAGAAAATTAAAAAATTAATACACATGTATATGCTTATTTCTTTTACAAAGAAAGAGGGACAGTGAGAAAAGAGAGAGAAAGAGAGAATCAACTTTATTCAGTTTTTCATGTTACCTTCGTTGCTCCAACACTTCGTTGTGTACGTGGTTCTGGGGTCTGAACCTGTGACCTCTCATATACCAGGCAAGCACCCCAACTGCTGAGCCAGTGTTCCAGTCCTGTATATGCTTATTTCTATTTATAACCTGAGGGTAAAGCAGAGGAGACATGGGAGCAGGGAGTGATTGAAGGGGGGAGATCCTGGACTAGGATTGGCCTTAACTTTGTCAATGCATAAATATGTAACAACAATTTCCTCCAATATGTAAGACTATGTCAAATGAATGAAAAAAAAATTAAAAAAGAAGATGTGCTTTTCTTTTTTTTTCACATTTATTAGAAGTATATAGTGATACAGGATACAGATGAGGGGGAAACATTGTCAAAACAGTAGCAATCAATGTGTATAAATTTTGTTAACCAGGGGTGATGCTAACGCATAGATAAGCTACTATGGGTTTCATCTATTGCACTTTCCCCCAGAAGAACTCATGTGTTAAATGGGTATCTAGTGTAGGAATAACATCGGCTTCTGGGATGGTTCCCCCATCTTCCCAATCACCAGACTCCTATGAGTTCTTCATATACCCTCCCCCCTCCCCATCCCCTTCCCTACACCTCTAAGTTACCTAGGGAGCTTTCACCCCTGTTGTATTGAAAGTCATTCAATTTGAGGTTTTGCTAGGTCAGCCGTCTGTCCTACCGCTTCAACATAAATTCTAGTATCAACAGATGAGAGAAACCATTCGGACCTTAAGTCTCTGAGCTTGGGAGACTTCACTAAGCATAATTCTGTCCATAGATGTGCTTTTC
>PVKS010054522.1:0-10026 GCA_004027875.1 Aplodontia rufa
CCTCAGGACACTTAATCAAGCCTCAAGGTCAGATGCTTTCCAAACAGCTTGATAGTCCCCTGACTGAGTGTGATAGCATCCCTAATCTATCAAATATACAGTCCCCCGAGCTGAGATGGCCCAGGAGTAGAACACTCGCTAGCCTGGCAAGGCCCTGGGTTCAAGTCCCAGCACCACCTAAATAAATAAAGGAAAAACAAAAGCAAGAAAATATTAACATTTATTTAAAAAAGAAAATGTATATCCTGCAAAAGTCAAATCCATAACGTTGGCTTCCGATAAAAAAAATGGCCATGATGCAGGGGCTGGAGCAGCCGCTCAGTGGTTCAGCATGTGCCTGGCATGCACAAGGACCCAGGTTCGGACCCCAGCACCACATACACAACTAAGTGGAGGAAAGGATAAAAGCACAATAAATAAATCAATTCATTCTCTTCCTCTTCCTCTCTCTATATATAAAAAATAAAAAATATCATAATGCAGAATAGCAGGAAACTACATCCTATAATAAGGACAAAGGTCAATTGAAGCAGTTCTAAAAATGATGCAAATGAGAAAGCCAGAGCACAAGAACATTAAACAAGTACTACAGTTGGGCGCAGTGGCCCACACCTGCAACTCCAGCAATCCAGGAGGCGGAAGCAGAGGGAGGCAAATCCCAGCCTTTCGCTGATAACACTGCGGCCATCGGTGAAGGACCCCACACCAGGGTCGCTAAGCGCTTGGTTGCTTAGGTCAAGATGACCGGAGACAAATTTCAACGCAGTCATGGTCTGGTCCTCCTGGACTCACAGCAGGCTTGAAGGTCTTCACGGTCTCAACTTGGATGTGTGTAGTCACACCACATGGCCTGGTATGTGGCGATGTGGGCATTGGTCAGCCAGTAGTGTCCTTTATATTCCGTGAGAGTTTAGACTGCATGAGGATCTTGGACTATCAGGTTTTGATCCAGAGTCAATTCGCCTGCTTTGGCCTCCGACAGCATTGCTGCTGCTAGGGCTGGCAGGCAAGGGGCCATCCCGTGGAACAGAGTCCAGGTGAGTGGACAAATAGGCCACTGGCTGGAACCACGACCCTAGCATCTGAGAAAGCATCGCAGCCCTTGCGCGATTTCTCCCATGCACGCAGAGGAAGAAAGGCTTATTTCAACCTGGAGTCCCAGTGCTGGAGCTTGGGAGAGAGCCAGCTTGAGCTCTTCAAAGGTGGCTGCAAGTTTCCCAGTTCTAGTGGGATTTGTTCGCCCCTCTTCTGCTTCATGAAGGGGGTTTTGCCATGACAGCTAAGTTGGGGATCTAATGGGGTAGATGGCTTTTCTGTCCCTCTTGTCTTTGGGGTCTGAGCCTAATTTGTTCCACTTCTTCTTGGTGACCCAGATGGGACAGTAGAGATGAAGATGACTTTTCTGCCTCTCTTGTCTCTGAGGTCTAGCCTCTCCAGGACGCTGAAGGAGGAAACTTCCCCTTGGTGCACAGGGGACTTTACCTGTTAGGGAAGCAACTCTTTTGGCTCCCGGAAGCCACAGCCCCAAAGCACAGAAGAACCCAGCACGTGCAGGAATCAGGAACAGGGAACTAGGAGTATCGCCCTAGTGAACATGTAAGGGCCTGGGTCCACTAATGGTGGCCTCCCTGACTCCCCCTCTGAGGCCTAAGCAGGTGGAACAAAGGCTTGATCAACCTCTGAGGCTCCCTCCCTGAGGAATCTCCAAGAGGAATTGTAGCTGAAAAGGGCCCAGGGAGTCAATGAGCAGTCTCTGTTCAGGGTCAGCGAGCAGAGGGAAACCATGCCTCCTTCTTTGGCCTTGGGATTTGGAATTGGGGTGGTGTAAAGGTAGGTGAAAGTGAGCTCACCAGTGCAGAGGGGAAGTGGGAGGCAGAGTGGAAGCGCACGCCTTTAGAGCGCATCTTAGGAACTTTAAGAAGGGTTTCAATGGTGCCTGCGGACACAAGCCCCCCCCCGCCCCCAGCAGAAGTTCCATGCTTCCTGTGAATTAAAGTGTCCAACCTTTGTCAGGGAATGGCCATCAGCATCAGGGGCTCCCAACGGGGTGTGGGTGTTGGTGTCGAAGACCCCCAAAGGGGGAAAATGATGTTTTAAATATTTGAGCAGATGCAGAATTGACTATGAAGTTATTTGTGGCACCACAGTCTTGCTACAAAATCCAAATGAGTCCTAATTTGCACTTCCATGAGGTTTGCCTTAATATAAAAATCTATGATAGGTTCTATTTTGATTTCTAAACATTCAAAAACATCTGTACCCATGATCTTCCAGCAACAGAGATCTAAGACATATGTTAAGAAGCTACAAAATTTGTTTTATGTTGTGCACACACCAATTGGTAAGCTATGCCAACCTATAGTTATTGTTGCCTTACGCTATGGTTTCTAGATTTTACTTAAAATTTAAACAAACTTAATTAATGTAGAAATATGAATGTAAATGCTGACTTCTCTGCATACTAGATGTATGTTTTTCTTTTTCTGAATATACAAGCCTTTAAAAATGTAAAGCTTAAGAAAAAATTTTATCAAATTTCCAAACTATAGTCTCCTTCAAATTTATATAAGAATAACCAATTTGGGGGCTGGAGCAGTGGCTCAGTGGTTTTGGCGTTTGCCTCTCATGCTCAGGGATGCGGGTTCAAATCCCAACACGTACACAAGGAAGTGTGGGAGCAATGAAAGCCACATGAAAAACTAAATACGATTCATTCTCTCTCTCTCTCTCTCTCTCTCTCTGTCCCTCTTCATTTAAAAAAAAAAAAAGAATAACCAGTTTTGTTGGTTTTTATGTCTTTGATATTTTGGGACTAAAGGTAACCTATTATCAATAAGTTACATCAAAAAATTTATGTTACTCTTTATACTAAAATGGAAGTCTAAATGAGTTTTTAAAAGGTAATGGAGTCTAATTTATTTAAGAACTCTTAGTCTTTGTTTGATTCACATTTCAGATGTAATGTTGTATTGTGTTAACTGATAAAATGATTTTAAAGAGACAAAGATCAGCTCTAGAAGAAAAACTGCTTTACCTAAAATTGGTTAAAAGCCATCCTTGCTGGAGATAAGACTCAAGACTCAAGTCTCCCACCTTGCTCCATGTTAAGATGATTCAAAGTAGACTAAAATTAAATTTATTTAGAGTCAGTTTCAAAGGATAGATTGTTATAGAGCTTTCTATAATCTAAAAATAGATGAGGGACATAATATTACTAAGTAAAAGTTGGAGATTAGGGAAATTATTTCTCCTGACTCATGGCTATTATACAAACTAAATGTTTTTATTCTTCGTTAATTTCATTCTGTATTTTCCTTATAAAATGTACCCAATGTTGTCTGGGTGCTTTACAGAAGTATAGTTTTTATAATAATAACCTGAGCTATTTTGAGGTGATAAACTGTACTGTATAGGACAAAGAGGATAATAGGTTAACTTCCAGGACTTATACTAACCCCAGATTAAATAAAAAGAGTAAATACCATGAAATTCTAAACATTAGCGTTAAAAACCTAGTTCTCCTACTTTAGGATTGCTAAAACTGGCCTGCTGGGTTTAAAACCAAAATATAAAAACTAAAATTAAATAATAAAAGCACCAAAGAAAGGCCAATATTTTGACAATCACCCTTTAAGGTCAGCCAGGACTTGGGAAATAATGGGAATTCTCTAAAGACTTTGCCAGTCTGGGTCACATGACTTCCCAACCAGGGAGGCCAGGAAACTCTAGAGAACAGACAAGATCTGCCAGGGCACACTGCAAAAGGAGGGTCATAAAAATGGGAGATGTCCTTGATGCTTCCTCAGATGGCACTGAGAGAGGAAACCCAGGGGAGCTAAAAAAGGTTCTCATGCGTTCCCCCACCCAAAAGCTTTCTGCTGACTCTTTAATAACAAATTGGAACAAGGTCAGTTTGGCCAGCTTGGTCTTGAACACCTGGCAAGAGAGTGTAACCAAGATACAGCCACACATAGACATTTAAAGTAAAAGACATGGGTACTTTAATGCATCTTAAGATGTACACTTGTGCTATAAAGAAAAGGTTCTTAGACAGGAGCGCCTAATGGCTGTATCAGAGACACAGTCTTTTCCTGAGTCAATTTTGAGCTTTAAAAAAAAAAAAAATCTTCCTGGCTTGATCTGCATTTCTGTGTTTGCTGACATGATTATTTAACCCCAATATTGTCCCTATATCTTAACCATAGCTCAAGGGACATCTATGACTTTATGAAAAACTAAACATTGTGCATATGTTTCTAACTACTGTGCTAATGTTCCTAAAACCTTAAGTGGCTCCAAACCCACAAGGGCACGTGGATCCCATCTAAAACTTTTTTTTTTTCGGGGCTGAGGACCGAACTTGGGGCCTTGTGTGTATTAGGCAAGCGCTCTGCCACTGAGCTAAATCTCCAACCTCCCATTCTAAAGTTTTAATAAGTTACCATCTTTATGGTTTTCAGAGACCAGCTAATAATACTGATTGTGCTGTTTACAAAATAATATAATAATGCTTTGCTGTCTTATCTATGTTGTCTTGGCATGATCCCTGCCCTAGGTGCACCTCATCCCGTCACCCACAGATTGTGTTGCATGGACCTCTGGACTGCCCTGATACTAAAGACCCTTAACTCTCTGCTCCACCTGATGGAGAACAAAGACTTTCAGGTCAAATTCCACAGCTTTGCCCTCTCTCAGCAGAAAGTAGCCAGAATGAGTCAACGCCCAATACCCCAAAAGAATTTAGAGACCCAGTGTCCTTGAAGGGGGAATGTTAGGGGACAGACAGAGGTGAATGATGGATCAGAGAAAGGTTGCCAGTGAGTTTGGCTACAGATATGCACTCCTTTAAACCAGGAGACTTAGCCTGGATTCAGGAATGAAGTGTCCAGCCCTTGAAACCTCTTTGGAGGTGACCTTTCAATGTCATTTTGTCCACCCCTACTGTATTAAAAGTTGCAGAAATAGACCCCTAGATTCATTATACCAGGCTCAAGCCCACAGCTGCCAACTGGCAATGCACTCCAGGCCCCACTGCACCCGTCTTACGCTGATCATCTGAAAAGACACCAGAGAAGCGTGAGGATCAGAAGGACAACAGCCGTGCCCTGGACACCCCTGAAGCTGACCAGACTAAACACCGCTGTGCTTGAGGAAATGGAAATTGTGCTTCAATCACCCTAAACCTGGCTGATCCCAGTGCGCAGAGATGAGCTGCCCATCAGGACAAATGAGCTATTTTACCCCTAAGATAGCTCTTATACTGAAATGCATTGTATCCTTTGCCACTGAATGAATATATAGTCTTTTCCTTGGTTTTTGCCGCAGGACTGGTGACAGCGATCTGTGAGGACTGGACTCTTGGTAACAGAATTTTATTTGTACTTTTATATTTTGCTTGTATTTGATTTATAGGATCTGTTTGGTATTATCATGCTGACGTAGTTTAAACTATGATGGCAAAATCTGATGTATTGCTCAATGTGGGTTTTAATGGTTACCTTTGTACAATTGCTTATCACTAGAGCTAAATTTTAGACATTATCCACTGTGTACTCCATGTATTGGATTGACCTTTTATAAATACAGAATAACTACTAAAATGTATATGGGTCCTTCCCATTAGAAAATTGTCATAATTTTATGATCACTTGTTGCAGGGAAAAATTCAGAATTCACAGACTCAAATTAGCAAAGAGGATTACCCAGAGATGTACTGGCAATTGATCATTAGAGGAGCGTGGTATTGCTGGCCATTAGATCCTACACCTCAAGAAGAGCTGCATGGGGGCTGAAGCAGTGACTCGGTGGTTACAGCCCTTGCCCAGCATGCGCGAGTGCACGACTTCAAACCCCAGCACCACGTACACAATGAAGTCTGGGAGCAATTAAAGCCACGTGAAAAACTGAATAAAATTGATTCCCTTTCTCTCTCTTTCTCACAGTCCCTCTCTCTTTTAAAAAAACAAACAAAAAAAAAAACTACATGATTTCAGTAAAAGGGAACCACAAGGTTTTATTGATGGTCCTCCAGAGCTGATCACCCCATTTCCTATGGTTATAAGCCTTAGCCAGCTGCTAGACCACATGAGGGGTTAAGCCCAAATCTTGACCTTCCCTTCCTGGGAAAAAAGATCTCTTTATGGACCTGGCTAAAAAAATAGCCAAAAGCCTTGGAGTTAATAATTTCTGGCCCTGCAAGGGAGCCCTCGAAATTGAGAAGTGGCCTTGGATAAAAATAAGCTTGGATGCTTATTCCTTACTACAACGGATAAGACCTATATTGTTTCAGAGAGTGAAAGATCCCAGAGCTAGATTCTCCTTTCAGAAGTTCTTAGAAGGAAATATATGGGTAGATATGGGTCCCATCGTATACAGCTGTGATGTTGGAGAGACCCCTTGTAACAGAATACTGTTTTGCAACGTCACCTGAGGGCCTAACAGACCCACATGGTTTGGGGCAAATTCCCCATACAGACTACGGACAAAATCTTTTAAACTGCACCAGCCCAGGAGGGGCATTCTTGAGATCCATAAATTATGGGATGATCCAAAATTATCTGATTAGAAAGCACCACACGGTGGCCTGGAGAGGTGGTGGCTCAGCAGTTGGAGCACTTCCCTGATATGCACAAGGACCCTGGTTCAAACCTGGCACCACATACACAATTAAGTGTCTGAGAAAAAAGCCAGATGAAGAAAATAAAACTGATTCTTTCTCTCACTGTCTCTCCCCTCTCTCAAAAAAAAAAACATGCATTATTTTGGATCTGTAGAAAAAGATATATACCCATATCCTAGCAAATTGGAATGGGAGGAGAATTTGTGCTATTGGTATTATTAGACCTGGATTTTTCCAACTGCCAAATCAGACTGTAACAGACCAAGGGGGTTCCCTTGTGTGAAGACTTAGGGTCAAGGAAAAAGAGCAGAGCCATTGGAGATAGACTCAATCTGGGAAGTCAACAAACTTGGGGTAAAAATGAATGGCCACCTCAGAGAATAATAGTCACCTATGGTCCTGCCACCTGGGCACAGGAATGCTATGTAAGGTTACAGAACTCTTACTCACATGCTAAACTGTGCTAGAGCAAATGGTTACAAACACAGCCAGCAATAGTAGAAAATTAGCCTGGCCAGATCTAGGGGGTTTCAAGGGTTAGGATCCAGACTCACTGTTTGGAGGCTGGTTTTCTACTTTTGGTGGATTTAAAAGTTTAATTGGTACAAGAGGAGTATGCTGTCAATGTGTTTGATACTTTCATGCTTGGTCCCCTTTGCATAAAGACAGTCAGTTCCACTATAGAGGCTACTGTGGAAAGAAAAATGGCAGCTAAAATTGTGATACTTTATAAAGTATTAAATCAAGAGGATAACGCTCTATAGTTTAAAGATAAACTTAAGTAATAAAGCATTAAAAGGAGGAAGGTGGTAGAAGATCTCCCTGAAAATATATAATGAGGGGGAACTCTCCAAATATAATAAAAAAACCTCTCTCCCTTACAGGAGTCTTTGAGATACCCCACTTCACATTTTAGGGTGCACCTGGTTAAGGGCTAAGGAATCTCTGGGTTTCCTGGCTGAGTTCTGGCAGAGTGAGAGCCCCTATGGAGACCTTTTTAACCTTTGCCTTTCTCACCCTCCCCTGGGGAACGATTGCATGAGGCTGGCTTGCAGATATACATGTCCTTGACTTTCTTCTCTCCTGTAATCAGTTACAACCTCCTGAAGGTATAAATTGCTGAGGTTTCTATTCTGTACCACCAGAAGGGCAGTGTTTGCCTGGGTCTAAATGCTGCAGCTTTCAGGAAATCTGGCTTCCAGAACCCTTCTTTGGTGTCTGAGCCTCCTTTGTCCTTCTTCACTTCCATCTATTGCCATCTGAGAACCTCATTCTTTGAATTCAGGAGACAAAGAACTCACACAACTCCAAGCCCAATGTTACATAACCTTGAGGGAAGCAAGAGGGACTTCTTCCTCTCCTTGGCCAAGTGGCCAAGTTTTCTGATCTTTGGCTCAATGACCACAGGTATGGGGGAATTCAGACTCCAGGGTTTACCAGCAGGGCTGACAAACACTATCTCTCAAGGCCACAAATAAATTGACTCCTATTAAGACACATCTGGTCTACAACCTTTGAAACTATTTACATTATTAATTGATATGGGGATTGAACCCAGCGATGCTGTATCCATAAACTACATCACCAGTTCTTTTTATGATTCTGTAAGACAGAAATCTTGCTAAATTGCTGGGCTGACCTCAAACTTGAGATCCTCCTACCTCAGCCACCCAATTTGATGGGATTACAGGCATTCTCCACTTTGTAGCCCCTCTAAAAGATCACTGTTCCCCTATCAGGGAAATAACAGCCAATGGGACGGGAGTCCACTCTATTCTCCTTTGCTAGCAAAGCAGCTCACCCTTTGCCCTCTCCCTGCCCACAGGCTGCTGTCCTTTACAGCTGTGCAGCCAGTGATCACATGGAAAAGCCACAAAGGCATCCTGAGGCCACGCTGCCCAGGGCCCTCCAGTGCCTCCAGATTCCATGGAGACTCCAGACCACGTCCTCGCAGAGACACCCCCAAAGCCTGCTGTACCACCAGCGACCCTCCTTCTTGCAGGCTCTCAAGTTCAATTTATCTTGGGGTTTTACACTGGGCATTTCCTCCATCACGAGCACCTTTACCCCACGTGTGGGTGGCTGCCTCCTTCATTGGGTGCTGTCATTCCTCACCACCGTGGTCCACTTGTGCTTCCACCGAACCCTTACAGTGCTACTATGGCTTTTCCTTTATTTATTTATTTATTTATTTAGCCATGGTTTAAACTCTGGGACGCTTACCCACTGAGCCACACCCACAGCCCCTTTTAATTTTTTATTTTGAGACAGAGTCTTGCTAAGTTGCTGAGGCTGGCTTTGAACTTGCAATCCTCCTGCCTTAGCCTCTCAGCTGCTGGGATTATAGGCACATGCCTCCATGCCACCCTGCAGCTTATTTTAAAACTGACACAGGTTGGTTTGTTTGCTCTTCCTCTTCTATTCTCCCTCTCCTTCCTCCCTAACCTTGGGGGAAGCAAGATTACCCTTCTTCCCATCTTAGGCTGAGTTATCTGTCCTTAAGCAAACACACCACACAAGTGAAGTCATCAGGACTTCAGGAATGGCACCAGAAGACCTAAGAAATGGCTCTCTTTCAAGGCTGCAATTGAATCAGGATCCCTGACAGGGCACACTTGGCATGCAGTCTCTTCAAAAGCCCTGTGTGCCCCCTAAGGGTTGCAATCACAGTCACTGGGACAGGAGTTCCCTGCGTTTCTCCTTTGTTTGCAAAGCAATCCAACTTCTCTTTCCTTTTTCTCAAAACCTCGTATTGCCAACTGTTTTGGTCCATGCAGGTAATCCCAGAGGCTCAGGAGGCTGAGGCAGGAGGATTGCAAGTTCAATGCCAGCCTCTGCTACTTGGTGAGGCCCTGTGTCAAAATAAAAAATAAAAAAAAAAATATGAGGATGTAGCTCAGAAGTAAAGCACCAAGGGTTCAAGCTCTGGTACAAAAAAAAAGCTTAGACTTTGCTTTCCCCATCGCCATCTGTGAACCTCACTCTGAATTCACGAGACGAAGAACCCACGCAACTCCACGCTTGAGGGAAGCCAGAGGAACTCCTTCCTGCCCTTGGCCACGTGGCTGTGTCATCTGTGCTTTGGCTCACTGACCACAGGGATGGTGGAATGCAGACTCCAGGGTTGGCACCAGCAGGCCTCACAAACACTATCTCTCAAGGACACAATGAAACTGACTCCTGTTAGGACACACCTGGGGTGCAACCTTTGAATCCACTTGCATTATGAATCGATATGGGGATTGAACCCAGCGGTGCTTAGCCCTGAGCTGTATCGCCAGCCCTTTTCGTTTTTATTTTGAGACAGACTTTAAGGAAAGAAGAAACTGAAGGAAATAGGAGAGACTGGGGGGAGGCTCAACAGCAACACAGTTTATTCCAGATAAACCTGCACAGGGGGCCCATTA
>PVKS010054523.1:0-10026 GCA_004027875.1 Aplodontia rufa
CTTCTATCATTAACCTGTTCAGGCCGTTACTCAGTGGAGGCCATGTGTCGTCTCCCCATGTGGTGGCCCTGGTGGTGTCACCCTGGGTGCTATCTTTCCTCATCCCCACGTGTCTGTTCCCTGCTGTGCTCCTGATGACTTCTGTCTCAGTGCCTTTTCTTTTCTGTTCTCTCTGTCTTACAACCTCATCTCCTAAACCCTTCCCTCCTCCTGGCTCCTCCTCCCTGTCAGTCTTTGTCCCAACTGGTCCTCCTCTCCCCAGAGCCCCTAGACAGCCTTGGGCTTAGGGCCTTATAGCTGCACCTGGGTTGCCTTGCTGCCACCCTTCCTGGGTGACCTTGCACAGCCTGTGTATGTGCTGGGGATCTTCCACCTCTTCTGCCAGGCCACAGGGGAGTTGTGGTCACCCCTCTGTTGTGTGGGTGGGGCCCTCTGTGTCCCCCAAGCCTCTGACTTAATCTCCCACTGCCTCCTGGCCCTGAGCTTGAGCTCCAGCATGCTTTCATTGTTGCTAAAGACAAAGATAAACTGTTGGCAGTCAGCATGAAGCTATTTATGGTACACAGCAGGGGATAGTAAGCTCTTGACTACAAAGGGCAAGATGTTAATTATTCCAGGCTTTGTGGGCTGCAGGGTCTCTATCACAGACACTCAACTGTGCCTTAACCTCTCAAAGCAGCCATAGAAATAGAAAGAGTAGGTGGGCCATATGCCTATAAAACTTTATCTACAAGTAGTAGCAGTGGGCCAGATTTGGCCCAAACCTTGCAGCATGACAACTTGGGGTATATAGGGTTGCTTCTGATTCTCTAACGTATTGGAGGTTGTTGGGCATTTGGAACCTCAGAAGGGGAGTTGTGTAAGTGACTCTTATGATGATGTTTAAACCCCCAACAGCTGAGACCACGGGTGTGTGCCAACATGCCTGGAGGGTCGAGCTCTTTTTTTCAGTGCTGTGGGCTAAACCTGGACTTAGACACCTGCCCTTCAGTCAGGTGTTTTACCTCAGGCAGGCAGGATGGAAAAGCTCTTAATGTGGCTATGGGGTCTATGTCCTTTGGCAGAAGTGGAGTCCTTCACAGACACTCAGGAACCTACTTGTATGTGGAGAAGCTGAGGAAGCTTGGCTTTGTGTCCATATAATGTGGTAAAGAACCCAGGACTCCATCACTGTCAAGGCCATTATTTATTTAGCTGAGAAGTTCACAGGCTTGTGTTTCCCTCTGGCCAGGTGTTAATGCACACAAACTCTTGGGAGAGAATGAAAGACTGAGGGGAAAAAGGCCTTGCTGTAGTCAACAGAAACCTAACCAGGAATGTCACATGTGGAGAATTTGGTGTAGGGAGTTGATTACAAAGGTGACAGAAAGGCTAGGGTCAAAACGGGCAGTTAAATTACCCCAACATTTAGGAGCTGCAGAAAGCCACTAGCAGCATAAGCAGAAGAAATTGGCACTAGCCAGTCTGTCTTGCCAAGCTGCTGTGGCTGGGTTGACTTGAAGTCTACCTCTGCTGACATGAGGTCCTGGGCTAGAGACAGGTTTCTTCCTTCAGATTTTCATCTCCTATCAGTCCTCAGAGGAGCAGACCTAACAGAAAATTGGATGCCAGGGATCTGGGAGGTCTAATGTGGCCTTGCCGTTGTGGTCAGAAGTGTCCAGAGCATGGGTGAGACAGGAGAAATGTAGAAACACAACCTGGAAGTAATGGACAAATCAAAAAGGAAATTCAGGCCTCCAGTAATTCCTCTGCCCTCTGCTCACATGGTAATTGTTCTCTGTCCAGAAACATTGGGTCCCCTCTCTACCCTTGTTCCACTGTGGACACATTTGTGAGGTTCTTCCTGGGAAGGAAAGGCTGGTCTTCATCCTGGGCAGAGCAGATAAAGGCCAGGGCAGGTTTAGCATTTGATGCAACCAGAGGGTCCCATGGATCTGCAGCCTGAGCCCCACCTGAAGCAGAGGCCCCTGTGTGGCCTCTGGGAGTCAATGGAACTGTGCTCTGTGTTCTGCCTTTGGAACCATCCAATGAGGAAGCTGCAGACACTGTTCCGGGTGAGACCTAGCATTCAGAGGTGGCACTGTGCCTCAAGGGAGGTGGAAAGGCCTCCACACACATCTTGAAAACAATGGTCAGGTGCCCTGGACACCAGTATCTTTACGGGTTGCCACAAAATACATCCACCAAACTACAATGGCCTGATCAACACCCCCTCACACTCCCCAACTTGGAGACAAACATTGCTACCTGATCCCAAGTGAAGGTACCAAGCACAAACCAAGACTCCCAGAAATATCATGCTACCCCTCAGTCTCTATTTCCTGCACCAACAAAGAGTGCCTCTCCTTCTGTTCCTGAGGCTACCCATATATATTCTGAACCCAGCACATCTCCTGGACTCCTCAGCCCTCTCCTAGCTTCACACACATAACATCCATCTGCCTCTGTGCACACTGCAGGCCTCACTACGTGATACTGGGACCAGCTTGGCAAGACGGCAGCTCAGGACACTGGTACACACAAGTCCAGGCTCAAATCAGGTAAATGCAGGCACGCTTTAGGAGGCAAAAAATGTCCAACAGCCACAAATCAGACAAGGAGTCATGGAGAGCAGTGCAGCACAACAGTCCAGGTTTGGGCTGCCTCTTCCTCTGTCCATCCCAACCTTGCATGGAAGTCTGCTGTGTGAACAATGCAGGGCCATTCCTGCCCCCTTGCAAGTACAGTTTGCAAAATCATGCAACAAGCCTCTGCTGCAGTAGCCCCTGCACCAACAACCATTGCCTGACCTTGTGTCCTCAATGCTCAAGCCATCCATCCCACACCCAGCAACTGTTCCTGATCCCTGAAAACCTCCACTGACTAGGAACCACATGCCCTCCCCAATCCCTTGCACACTGGAGCTTCCCTATATTCTGCTGAGGCTCTCCAAGACCCTTTAGGTCTGCCCTTGGAAGCTAGGTAGGTCAAATTCACCAACTGCAGGCTTGGATGGGACAGCCACATGCAAGGGGGACTGCCATCTTTACAAGGCCACAGCCGGAAACATTGGAAAACTTACCAATGAAGTAACAAGAAAGATGATCCCTGTGTGCCCTCCCCCACTGCTTCCAGTGTCAACATTCTCTTCTTCAGTTTTCTAGGACACTGAGGACAGCAGAAGCATGTCCTCTTCTATGCCGCCGGGTCTTCTTCTGAAGCCTCCTGGATGAAATCCCTCCACTTTCAAAAAGCACTTTTTCCACGTGCCCTGACTTGATTTCCTAGGTCCCACTGGCCATCCAAGGGTTTGGCCATGGTTGGAGCCATGGCGGTTTGGGCAAGGGGGAGTGGCTTGTGACTGGCATGGGTTCCACACCCCTGTCTCAATGGAAAAAGGAGAAATCCAAACATCAATGCACACCCCATTGATTGCACTCAGCATTTACTGGGTCATACACCCTACAGAGCTCAGAGATGCTCACAGTGTCTCTTTGGATATTCGCCCCTCAGGGTTCTCTGCAGGGCACAAAATGTGTGCAGGAATCGGACAATTTCAAGGCTACCCAGAAGAGCCAGGCTGTAAGGCAGATTCAGGGAAGATGGAAGAATTGAGGTCAAACTAACAAAAGTGTTAGTTGGAGCTCAGACAGGGAGCCAAGAATCCCAGAAGCATTGGGGAACAGACAGCAATGACAGGTGCACTGAGCAAGGCTATGCCTAAAACAGTGTTGACGTTCAAAGTCAATATAGAGGAAGGACTTTCAATTCGTTGAGAGAGATGGAGTCCTTATTGGGTCCATACATTGGAGGTGAGTACAGATGAGCACTGAGGGTGCCTGCTATGTATGGAAAGGGAAGAAATGCGGGGTGGCCAAGTAGTGTGATTTTTGCAGGATTTTGGAGCAAAGTTGATACAGAGAGAGCAGGCCAAACTCAGATAATACTGTGGTGTTTGCCTTACATCATTTCCTGAAAAAATTCTTCAACTCCCTCTTTTCATTATTCGCATAATTGTGGAGTAAACACTCTTCCAAACATGCATTCAGCTACTGCACCCATTGGGAAACAGACACCTGCATCGTGGTCTCTATCTACTCCTGTTGAAGGTTTGCTTATCCTAACGACAAATCTTCTCTTGACACACTTCTGAATCACATCCGTTGTCATTTGTCCATGTAGTGTGTTCACTCACATACCTGCAGTCCCAGAACCAAGCCACAACTCTTGATTTCAAAACTTTCTCATCTCTCTTGTCCCACCTTTCCCATCTCAGTCTTTCCATGCATGATCTCATAACTCCATGAAGAAAACAAAAGGTTGATGCATGTGTAGTTACTTTGTTTCACCATGACACCACCAGCAGGTGCCACAGCTGCATCTTCCAGTGGCCCCACAAATCCCATCTCTTCTCTCAATCATCTCTTACTCTCCATTTCAAACACTCATCTCACTCGCGTGCAATAACACTTTTCCTTAGATTGCATGGCTTATACACAGTGGACTTTTACTCCTCAGGGTTTTGCAAGCAGGGAATTGCAACATCAAATCATGGCCAGAAATGGGGACCTGGTGAATTTCTGTCAGTTTTCTGTTTTTGAACATGCATGCTCCTTGAGTATACTCAAAGTGCAAGGAAAAACTTCCTATATCCTCCGATTTCTTCTGGAAGGTTTGTGGTCGATCCGTGAGGGACAGTCTATCATGAACTAATTCCATTTCAAAGGTTCCTCCTGCTAATGCTATTACCTTGGTAATTAAGTCTTAACCATTTGAAAGACCCGGGGCAAAGGGTGAGATTCTCAGAACCAAAAATTGCAGACTCCAGGCATCCCTGCCAGAATTTCCTCCGAGATATCTGCAGAGCCTTTGGCCAAGCTCCATGGCCAAGGAGCAGAGTTGGCTTGTGGAAAACACACCTTCGGCTACACCTCCCTAGCTTGGGTCCCAGCATCAAAATTAACATGTGTAATAAATACACAGGAAAGACAACTGAGCAATTGTGTTCTATCTTCCAATGAAGGATGAGTAAGAACTAAGACAAATGATCATCAAAGTTGGTGAATATTCCACGTATATGCGTATAGGGAAATCGTCTGTTTTGCCAAAACCAAAAGTTTGCTGAAGTCACAAAAAAGGAAACAGACAGAAAAAAGGAAGACAACCACTTAGCAGACTTGGTTTTTAATGGATCTACCACATTTTTAAGGCAAACTCAACGGACTCAGAGGCCTTCAGCCTTAATATATATTGCACACAGGATACCGCATATCATTACAAAAATGTCATGTTGCACACCGTGCTGACATATAGCAGTGGAGGGACCTCTGTTTATGGGTAAAATGGAAAGAATTAAAAAGAAAATGTAGTGTTACAAAATTCTTTTGGGCCACATTTTGATCGTTCAGCTCAAGGAATCCTTATCCCTGTAGAAGCACACGCGTGGGCGCTTTTCTCAACACACTCACACACACTATATCGAAAATTAAATCATTACCTATCTCTTAAGGAAGAAAAGATAAAATGTTAAAATCACCATGAATTAGAAATATAGTTTAATACAGTCATACACCTACCAATAGGAGGATATGGGTTTTGGTAAAATGTAAGGAGATCTACATTCTCTCCAAATTGAAAATGCAATTCAAGCCTTCAACACATTTCTTGAAAAGAAAGCTCAGGTGCCCTGGACACCGGTCTCTTAACGCTTCCCACAAAATACTTCAACCAACCTGCAATGGCTTTTCCAACACCCCTGCACACTCCCCAACTCAGAGACACCCATCCCTACCTGGATCCCAAGGGAAGGTACCAAGCACAAACTAAGACTCCCAGAAACATCATGCTACCCCTCAGTCTCTACCTCCTGCACCAACAAACAGTGCCTCTCTTTATCTTATTGAGGCTATCCATATGTCCTCTGAACCCAACACCTCTCTTGGCCCCACAGCCCTCTCCTAGCTTCACTCACATGCCCTCCCTCTACCTCTGTGCACACTTCAGGCCTCACAACCTGGTGCTGGGACCAGCCTTACAGGACGTTAGTCATGGATACCGGCGCACACATGTCCAGGCTCAAACCAGGTCAATGCAGCCATGCTTCAGGAGGACAAAAACATCCAGTGTCCACAAGTAAGACAAGGAGTCAGGGGCAGAAGTGCAGCACACCAGTCCAGGTTTGGGCTGCCTCTTCTATACATCCCAACCTTGCATGGAAAGCTGCTGTGTGAACAATCGAGGGCTATTCCTGCCCACTTGCAGGTACACCATGCAAAATCATGCAACATGCCTCTGCTGCAGTAGCCCCTGCACCAACAACCACTGCTTGACCTTGTGTCCTCAATGCTCAATCCATTCATGCCACATCCAGCAACTGTTCCTGATCCCCGAAGGCCGCCCCTGACCAGGAACCACATGCCCTTCCCCATCCATTGCCCTCACTGGAGCTTCCATACCTTTATCCAAGGCTCCCCAAGACCCTGTAGGTCTGCCCTTGGAACCCAGGTAGGTCAAATTCACCAACTGCAGGCTTGGATGGCCCAGCCACACGCAAGGGGGACTGCCACCCTTGCAAGGCCACGGCCGGAAACAGTGGAAAATTCACCAGTGAAGTAACAAGAAAGAGGATCCCGGTGTGCCCTACCCTGCTGCTTCCAGTGTCAACATTCTGTTCTTTAGTTTTTCCGGGACACTGAGGACAGCAGAAGCATGTCCTCTTCCATGCCGCTGTGTCTTCTTCTGAAGCCTCCTGGAAGAAATCCCTCCACTTTCAAAAAACGCTTGTTCCTTGTGCCCTGACTTGAGGGCCTAGGACCCAAGGAACATCAAAGGGTGTAGCCATGGGTGGGGCCACAGTGCCTTTGTGCGAGGGGTGTGGCCTGTGACTGGCCTGGGTTCACCCTCTGTGTCAATGGAAAAAGGAGAAATCAGACATCAATGCACACCCCCTTGATTGCACTCAGCATTTTAAGTCATATACTCTACAGCGCTCAGAGATGCTCACAGTGTCTTTTGGGATAGTCACCCCTCAGGATTCTCTGCAGGGCACAAAAGCTGTGCAGGTATTGGAGACTTTCAGGGTATCCAGAAGAGCCTCGCTCTAAGGACGGAAATTGAAGCAGTGCGGGGTGGCCAAGTTCTGTGATCTTTGAAGAAGTTTGCAGCAGACTTGACCCAGAGAGACCAGGCCAAACTCAGAAAAGACTGTGGTGCTTGCCTTACATCATTTCCTGAAAAAATTCTTGAACTCCCTCTTTTCATTATCCGCATATTTTTGGACTAAACACTCTTCCAAGCATGCATCCAGCTTTTGGACCCATGGGGAAACACACACCTGCATCGTGATCTCTACCTACTCCTGTTGAAGGTTTGCTTATCCTAAACGACAATTTTTCTATTGACACTCTTCTGAACCACATCTGTTGTCATCTGTCCAGGTAGTGTGTTCACCCACGTACCTGCGGTCCCAGAACCAAGCCACAACTCTTGATTTCAAAACTTTCTCATCTCTCTTGTCCCACCTTTCCCATCTCAGTCTTTCCATGCATGATCACATACCCCATGAAGAAAACCAAAGGTTGATGCATGTGTAGTGACTTTTTTTCACCCTGGCACCACCAGCAGGTGCCACAGCTGCATCTTCCAGTGACCCCAAAAATACTATCTCTTCTCTCCATCATCTCTTACTCTCCATTCAAACACTCACCTCGTTCGCATGCAAGAGCACTGTTCCTTGGATTGCCTGGCTTCCACCCTGCGGACTTTTACTCCTCAGGGATTTGCAAGCAGGGAATTGCAACTTCAAATCATGGGCAGAAAAGGGTGCCTGGTGAATTTCTGTGAGCTTTCTGTTTTTGAACATGCATACTGGTTGAATATACTCAAAGTGAAAGGAAAAACTTCCTATGCCCTCTGTTTTCTTCTGGAATGTTTGTGGTCGATCCGTGAGGGACATTCTGTCATGAACTAATTCCATTTCAAAGGTTCCTCCTACTAATGCTATTACCTTTGTCATTAAGTCTTAATCATTTGAAAGACCCGGGGCAAATGGTGAGATTCTCAGAACCAAAAATTGCAGACTCCAGGCATCCCTGCCAGAGTTTCCTCCGAGATATCTGCAGAGCCTTTGGCCAAGCTCCATGGCCAAGGAGCAGAGTTGGCTTATGGAAAACACACCTTCAGCTACACCTCCCTAGCTTGGGTCCCAGCATCAAAATTAACATGTGTTATAAATACACAGGAAAGACAACTGAGCAATTGTGTTCCATATTCCAATGAAGGATGAGTAAGAACTAAGACAAATGATCATCAAAGTTGGTGAATATTCCACGTATATGCGTATAGGGAAATCGTCTGTTTTGTCAAAACCAAAAGTTTGCTGAAGTCACAAAAAAGGAAACAGACAGAAAAAAAGAAGACAACCACTTAGCAGACTCGGTTTTTAATGGATCTACCACATTTTTAAGGCAAACTCAACGGACTCAGAGGCCTTGACCCTTAATATATATTGCACACAGGATACCGCATATCATTACAAAAATGTCATGTTGCACACCGTGCTGACATATAGCAGTGGAGGGACCTCTGTTTATGGGTAAAAATGGAAAGAATTAAAAAGAAAATGTAGTGTTACAAAATTCTTTTGGGCCACATTTTGATCGTTCAGCTCAAGGAATCCTTAGCTGTGTGGAAGAACACGCTTTGCGCGTTCCCCCACACACTCACAAACACTATATCTAAGATTAAATCGTTACCTATCTTTGAAATAAGAAAAGGTAAAATGTAAAAATTACCATGAATTAGAAATACAGTTTAATACAGTCACACACCTACCAATAGGAGGATATGGGTTTTGATAATATGTAAGGAGTAGTACATGCTCTCTATATTGAAAATGCAATTCAAGCCTTCAATACATTTGTTGAAATCAATGCTCAGGTGCCCTGGACACCAGTCTCTTTACGCTTCCCACAAAATACTTCAACCAACCTGCAATGGCCTTTCCAGCACCCCTGCACACTCCCCAACTCAGAGACACCATCCCTACCTGGATCCCAAGGGAAGGTTCCAAGCACAAAATAAGACTCCCAGAAAATCATGCTACTCCTGAGTCTCTACCTCCTGCACCAACAAAGAGTGCCTCTCTTACTCTTATTGAGGCTACCCATATCGCCTCTGAACCCAGCACCTCTCCTGGTCTCCTCAGCCCTCTCCTAGCTTCACTCGCATGCCCTACCTCTACCTCTGGGCACACTTCAGGCCTCACTACCTAATGCTGGGACTGCCTCACAAGACGGCAGCCCTGGTTACTGGCACACACAAGTTCAAGCTCCAACCAGGTCAATGCAGCCATGCTTCAGGAGGCCAAAAACTTCCAGCATCCACAAATAAGACACGGAATCAGGGAATGCAGTGCAGCACACCAGTCCAGGTTTGGGATGCCTCTTCCTCTATACATCCCAACCTTGCATGGATAGCTGCTTGTGAACAATCGAGGGCCATTCCTGCCCCCTTGCAGGTACACCTTGCAAAATCATGCAAGGTTCCTCTGCTGCAGAAGCCTCTGCACCAACAACCACTGCCTGACCTTGTGTCCTCAATGCTCAAGCCATCCATCCCAAACCAAGCAACAGTTCCTGGTCCACGAAGGCCTCCCCTGACCAAGAAGCACATGCCCTCCCCCATCCATTGCCCACACTGAAGTTTGCCCACCTTTTGCGGAGGCTTCCCAAGACCCTGTAGGTCTGCTGTTGGAGCCTGCTATGTCAAATTAGCCAACTGCAGTTCTGGTTGGGCCAGCCACATGCAAGGTGAAGTGCCACCCTAGCAAGGCCACTGCCGGGAACATTGGAAAACTCACCAGTGAAGTAACAAAAAAGAGGATCCCGGTGTGCCCTCCCCTGCTGCTTCCAGTGTCAACATTCTGTTCTTTAGTTTTTCCGGGACACTGAGGACAGCAGAAGCATGTCCTCTTCCATGCGGCCGAGTCTTCTTCTGAAGCCTCCTGGATGAAATCTCTCCACTTTCAAAAAGTGCTTGTTCCACGTG
>PVKS010054524.1:0-10025 GCA_004027875.1 Aplodontia rufa
GCTGCCTGGTTCCCAATGTCCTGCTGGCCCCCCGAGGAACGGCTAAGGTCCCCCGAGGCTGTTCCCGCTCCAGAACCCAGGGCGGGGAGCTACACTTGTTGATGAATTGATTCCTTAATAGAGTAAATAACATTTAAACAAAGGATGCCACTTTTGGCCCAGTGTGGTGGTGCATGCCTATAATCCCAGTGACTCAGGAAGCTAAGGCAGGAGAATTACAAGTTCAAAGCCAGCCCCAGCAACTTAGCGAGGCCCTGCATCAAAATAAAAAGGACTAGGTGGCTGGAGTGGTGGCCTGGCAGTTACGGTGCTTGCCTAGCATGCACGAATACACAGGTTCAAATGCTCTGACACAATGAAGTGTCAAAGCAACAAAGGCCACATGAAAAACTAAATAACACTGATTCTCACACACACTCACTGTCCCTCTATCTTTAAAAAAATAAAAACTAAAAACAAAAAGGACTGGGGATGTGGCTCAGTGGTTCAACCCCTGGTTCCAAAAAAAAGGATTCCACTCCTTTCTTTTTTATGGTCATCAGGCCATGTTTTGTGTAACACATTTTATTCATCTATTCTTTCTGTCACTCCACAAACATTTATTGAACACCTCCTATGATCTAGACAATATAATGCTAAGGATTCATCATCATAGGCATGGAAACTGTCATACAGTCCCCCAGCTTCTTTTACACAGAATTTCAGCCTCTTACCATCTGCAAACTTTGAGCTTTAGTAAACTGATGGACAAGACAGGGCAAGTTGCAGTGATGATGGTGTGTCCACTATCTGGGATCTGTGGTCCAGTAAGAGTGGTTAGGGGGCAACAGAGCACGATTCTTGAAAATAGAATCATCGAAGCAACTTCCCCATGCCTGACCCACCTGGAGACCACGGACTGAAGCAGTGTCCCCCGTACTGCTGTGGCTACACACACTCCACGTGCAGTTAACGCTTCCCCCACCCCCAGCACGGCTCACCAGGAGCTCCGTGTGAACCCTAGGTCGCCTGAAATTGAGGGGAGGCAATCTGGCCAGAACTAAGGAGGGTCTGCTTCTCGCTGTCTGTGCTACAGTTAATCCGTTGCCATCTGTCTTTATTTTGCTGACTCACTGCTTTCATTTGGGTTGGCAGTTCTTTTGCTGTTGGCTGAAGTCTTTAACTGTTTACAGAGGGCTGAGATGGATGAAGAATTAGGGGCTTTGCATTCATTCCCTGAATGAAATCCTACCCAGGTACTGTGGGCCTCTTGTCGAGGGGCTGAGGCCAAGGCCCCTGGATTTTGATGGATGGTGGAGATTAAGTGTAGGGTAACACATCATTTAGTCTGATTGCAAGGCCAGATTTCTCCCAAGTGCTGCCAAATGAGCTGGGAGGTCATGTGAATTGTCTGCCCAAGCACAAGGGAGCACGGTGCCTTTTAATTAGAACAAGGATGAAGGCCATTCGGGACCTTGGTCTGTCAAAGAACTTGGAACACCTAAATCCTGTACTTCATTCAAGGTTCTCTTTAAGCTTCACCTCATCCGCAGTAAGCCTTCCTTGCAGAAAATTCTATCCCCACACTCCACTTCACCTTGTCTCCAAAATGCACTTTTCTACACAGAATTTCATCAGCATTTGGTTTCCATTGTGTTCAGTCCTGGCTCACACTGCCATTTTGGAGCCGTCCTTTGGCAAGCTTGACAGATCTGTTTTTTATCCCAGTGAGATATAAGCTCATCGAGATGCAAAGCTTTGTAGCCTGTGTAGATTTGATTATGATGCTCGGCTTTATAAGTTTGCTGCCTGAAGCTAAGGTGACCGTACAGTTTATTGTCCATATCGGGACACTTGTCAGGGTGAGGAGCAATGATTTTAATAATGACATTGGTTTAGCAGGTTTAAATTGGTGCCACCCAAGGCCAACCAGCACATATATCTACCCTACCTAAAGCACTGGGTTCCTTTTCTACTTTTGTTTCTGTCCCAATTGCCAGGCAAGACTGGTCAACACCACGGCTGGGAAGACTGATAACAAAAAGATTCTCAACTCCTTGTACACCATAAAGGATCTCATGCTGAAAGAAAGTAGCCTTAAAAGGCATAAAACTTATAAGAGCCCACTTAACACAAGTCATGTAATTGGACTTCCTAGGGATGTTCCCACTGAATTCATATAGATCTCAAAGGCCAATGTTGGCTTCCCCCAAGTCACCTTTCCTCAAGATCCAACCACTACATTCCAAAATGGATGTGATCTCCTTATAAAAATTATTCCCTTAGAAACTTAGTTTTGCATGGTGAAGCTACCCCAGGGAATGTTCATGGCAGTATTATTCATAAAGCCAAAAAACCCAACTATGTGTTTTTTGGCTATTATGAATAATCAGTTGAAACAACTAAGTGGAAACAACTCAAGTGCCCATCACGTGATGAGCGAATAAACAAAATGTGGTACAATGCCATATGATTCCATTTCATTCATATGAAACGTCCAGCACAAGCAAAGCCACAGAAACAGAAATTAGATTAGCAGTCACCTTAGGAATGGGTAGAGAGGAAGATCAGGGCTGGTGGTAAGCGACAGCTAAAGGACACAGGTGCTAAAAGTGTTCTCAAAATGATCGCCATGGATGCATAGCCCTGAGCATGCTAAAAAAAAGTCACAGAGTACAATAATATTTGGCACTCCAATCCCTGCCACCGTTGATGCTCAAGAAGAGGAAGTGACTTGCTCACATCACACAGCTAGTCAATAGCAGAATGTGGACCCAAACCTGATACTCTAAACTCCCACTGTACTACACCCCCTCCCTCACTTCTTCAGTGCCTCCCTTTTCCCCCTGCCCATCTCAAAGCAGCCCCTCTGTCCCTTCCTGCTGAAATCCAGGAAGAGTCAAGTCTGAGAATCCAAACACAAAATCAGGGTGAATTTACCAACTATCGTACAACTTTCCTAAATAGTGGGTCAGGAAATTTGCATTATAAGTCTCCCAACATCAGGATGTGGACAGAGTACAGGATTTGACCCCTGGTACAACTAAATTTGTGGAATGATCACATGCTTCTCTTTATACTGTATTTGGCAGTATTAGAAGAGAAAAATAATATTCATCTTAGGAAAACCTTGGTAACTGCAAATTTGCTGGCAACCTTATTTCCTCTCGCTTTCTTGGAAGAAACCAAACGAAAAAGCAGCTGTACAAATTAGTTCTGACCAACAGGCCTGGGACCAAAACAAAACAAAACAAAAAATAATAAAGCCAAAAACAAATCAGGCTAAATATTTAAATCAGAATGGGAAATATATCCAACTGTACGCCTACTGGAGTTCTTGAAACTGCTAATCTCTGTTTGATTATGGACAACATCCTCTTTCCAGGAGGTCAGGACAAAGCTGGGGACAGTTTGACCGAAACAACAATTTTCCCAATTCCTTCATCTGCATTCACAGATTTTTCTGATAATCCTGCCTAATAGCAGCAAAACCAGTTGTCATGCTTGTTGGAATCAGATTGGTACCACAGTGAACAGGAAATAGGCTTAGTAGGTCATTGTTCAGCACTCGATGTGCCAGGCACCATGTTGGTGTGAAGGAAGACAGGACAGCGGGTAGACATGATGTCTGTACGGGAGCCATACACCTCCAGAAGAAGGCAGACCATGATGAAGTTCAAGGGCAGAAGGTAAAAGCAAAGTTGAGGAGGCAGGAGACTTTATGTATATTGAGTAACATAAGGGGACTATTCTTTCTGGAACAGACATTTCTTTTAAGGGACTCAGTGGGATATTTGGTTGAAAAAGAAGGTTGGAGACAAATTGCAGAGGCATTGTCACATTTTCAGGAGGCGAGTGGCTAGATGGAAACCACACTGCGGAAGTCTTCTCTTCACCCTCCCCTCAGCATTGGGGTAGATGTTCTTCTCTGGGATCCCACAACCTTCTGGGCCTTAACATAGCACTTTTCACATTTTCCTGTAATTTGCTGCTTTCTGGCACTTCTTCCTCTCTAACTGATTTCCTTGTGGAAAGAGCTTATGTCTGGATGTGGCATATATCCCTAATGCCTAGCAGAGGGTTTAGCATGTGCTTGGTACTTAAGAAATGTTTGTTGATGGATGGAATGGGACCTGTTATAAGGTTAAATCTCAGAAGAACCCATATGGAAGAAAAGTAAGGCAGAAGGGATTAGCTAGAAGGGTGTTGCCTCGGTACCAATAGGAAGAAATATGGTCCTGACCTAAAGCAGTAGCGATGGTGACAGAGAAGAAGAGAAGATATGAGATACATTTTGAAGGAAGAGTGGACAGGACCTTGGAACCATAGTTAACACTAACCTGTGGAAATAAAATGGCCATGGAACTGGAGGTTCCCCATGAGGCAGTGCGGTAGGTCCTACAGACCTCAGTAGGATTAATCAGCCTTGCTTCCACTTTGTGGCCAAATTGGTCAGGGTTGCAGCTGTCTATGCAAAGCCTGGCCCTTCTGTCCTTTACATATCTAAAGGTTAAAGGGATGGACCAGACCACTGCAGATGGCCCTTTGCCCAGCTGTCCCATGCCCGCTGTGCCGACTCCCCAGAGAGCCCATGCTGACCAGTAAGACCCAGCTCGAGACTGTTGAGCTGCCACAGCCGCCTTAATCCTGTGCTCTCAACTCAGCTCCCACCACCTGGATGTGTCACACAAAAAAGCCCCAAACAAAGAAAAGTGTCAGCCAAAGAAACAAGAGTCTCCTTTTCCTAGCCATGCCTGTTTCGTTCCACCTTCAGTCTTTCTGCTGCTCAGGAAGGGAGGGGTGAAAGAAAACCACGGAACTTTTCAAAATCCCATTTTCCAAAAGCTAAATCAGATTCATTCTGTGTCTCCTGCACAGACTGCATTAGTCTGGGTAATGTAAACACTGTGAGGCCACAGCTGTCTGCCAGCTGCAACGTTGAAGCCCATTTCAGGGGGCATGAAAAAACCTGTCTGTAACCATCACAGATGAGAAGTGTTAGCTAATGAATGGGCCCTGCTGAGGCCAGAGCCCAGCTGAGTTATTTCAGTCTTGGGCCTTAGCAGAGATTTTTATTGGGTAACAAATTTCAAACGCTCCAGTCACTCTTTAGACCCCAGATTGGAGCCCATTGCTCAATCCCCCCCTCAAAAAAAGTAATTCACTCCAGGGACATTCCTAGTTGCAGCTCAAGAATCTTGGCATTCGGAGTGCTGGGCGATTGCTCAAGGAGGGTACAGTGGGGGCTTAAGAACAACATGGACCTCCTTAGGCTCTCTGCAATAACGTAGAGTGGCCCTTTCTAAGAGCAAGGCTGTCTATGGCTTCTACCAGGGCTGGTCAACTTGGAGTGGCCTCAAAAACAGTTGACTTGGAGTTGGACATCACTATTTCTTTTAGGTGTAAGCCTAATCCTCTGGTTCTTGCTGGCACCTTTCCACTTCTACTGTTCTTATGGCTCCTACATGGGCTCAGGTCAAGGGCAAAACCAACAAAGCCAAGATACCACCAGGTAGAATGAGATGCGGCCTAGGACCAAGGCATTTTGCTGGTTATCTGCTGAGAGTGCAAGCACCCTATTGCTGTAAGTTTCAGCCTGCCTTGGCATACAAGAGTTAGCCAGTGCTCAGCCCTGTATATGACAGCTATCTGTGAATTTGAGACACATGGAAGTGAGCAAAAAAGTGCTTAATCCAAGCCAGTGTTTTTTGTTATGGTGGTATAAAATACAAATCACATGAACGTTACCACTTTAACTTTCAAAAGCACTGAAAATTCAGTAGAATTTAGTACTTTCACACTATTGTGTCACTGTGACCTCTGATTGGTTCTGGAACATTTTCATTGCCCCCAAAAAAGAACCCCATACTCTTTAAGCAGTCATTCCCCATCCCTCACCAGGCCCTGGAAACCATTAATCTGCTTTCTGACTCTTCGGATTTGCCTATTTTGAGTGTTTCATAGAAGTGGATTCACACACTATGTGGTCTTTGGCATCAAATCAGCTTTTATGAGTTCCTACTATGTACTGGTCATCATCATAGCAGGAATGCTCAGCCTCAAATGCAGCTGAGCTAGCAGCAGCTTGTGTTTCTTGGAATATTTAACTCACTCAAGGCACATGCTGAGTGATTTCTTTGCACCGTCCTGTTTAATCCTCACCGCTCTCTGAAGTAGGAAATAGTAATGTCCTCATTTCAAAGTTGAGTGGTCCAAGGCTCAGAGAAATTGAGTAATTAGGCCAAGGTTGTGCTAGTAGTTAAGATTCCGGCTTAAGTCCTTCCATTATTTATCATGTATTTAGCCCTATTTAGAGTCAGTCTGCCACACACTTCCTTCGTGGCATGTGCTGCTTGCCACACCTTGGCCCCCTTAAATTCCTACTGTGACAGACCCTGTAGGCAAGGGAATAATCTTATCAGGCTCTTGTGAAAATACCCATGTGTTGCCAGGAGTGGGAGTCTGGCATGAGTGTCCCTAACTGTTCACATGTCCTTGGGCACATCCAGAGTTTTCTTCTGTTCCCAGAAATATAACCCCATCCCCTTTCTCTCCCACTCAGGAGAACACATGGGAATATTAGTGACAGGTATTTATAGAGAAATCCTTGAATCTGTTCAGATTTATGCAAGCTTTGGTATTTTGATTATTGGAAACAATAAATGATTGTCAGACACCAGCATGTCCTCGTGTTAAAGATAAGAACCTCTGACCAAGCACATCTGGAGGCACCAAAGAGGTCTCACTCTGCCCAGTGGATTCCAGTTTGCAGGTGAATACCTAGCTCAGTCAGGGTTCCCCTAAGGACTGAAGGTCTTATCACATCAAAGGTCTGGAGTGGGCTTCGTGAGGCAGCTTCAAAGGCTGTGCACCTCATGTCTAGACTTCTGAACAGTGACTCTGGCTGCATCTGATAGGGACTCTCATGTGCCAACTGGTATGCAAGAGAAAGCAAGGGCTAGACTCAAGTTGTGCATCAAAACTTAAGGGATGTGTTTAAAAGACCCTTGAATGAGAGTGGCAGTTGAGAAAGTTGAATGGAACTCAAAGAGACAAATACTGATACTCAACAGTCAGTTTCTAGAATAAGAAAAATGGTTTCACCTGAATTCAAATAAGCAGACAGATGTTCTTCATGTGTTAGGAGTTGAAAATCATTCCTTCATGTGGGATCAGTTAAAAATCAAGCTTGGGACTTAGGGTATGTTTAATATAAAAACTCTCAGTAAAAAGACTGGAGGCAAAAATCCAAGCAAGAGCATGCTACAATCGTCAGTGCAAATAACCAACCAGTCAGCGTTTGCCTGTAAGACATCAAGGGATGGGAATGTGTGAGGATGGCAATTATGAAGAGTGGAGGTGGTGATGGAGAGAAATGTTTTTTGCCATCAAAGCTGACCAAAGTTCAAGATGTAGCATTTTTCTCAGCATAAGTGGGATTTGGCACTTGCAGGTGAGGTGAGCTGGGGGAAAAAGAAAAACTCAATTCTTTTGATGTTTAATAAACATTAGAAGAATTTTTCCAAAGAAGAGCTCTTAGAGCTGGGTATGGCAGCACACGGCTGTAATCCCAGACACTCGTGAGGCTGAGGCAGGAGAATTGCCAGGTTCAAGGCCAGCCTCAGCAACCTAGTGAGGCCCGAAGCAACTTAACAAGACCGTGTCTCAAAACTAATAATTAAAAAGGGCTGGCATTGTGGCTCAGTGGTAAAATGCCTCTGGGCTCAAACCACAGTACTGAAAAAGAAAAAGATGAGGTACTGGAGCAATGGCTCAGCAGTTATAGCGCTTGCCTGTCATGCACGAGGACCTGGATTTGAACCCCAGCACCACGTATACAGTGAAGTCTTGGAGCAACAAAGGCCATATGAAGAAAATAAAAATGATTCCATCTCTCTCACTCACTGTCCCTCTCTCTCTTTAAAAAAAAAAGCTCTTAGAAATATCTGAAGCTGGGGCTGGAGCGGTGGCTCAGCGGTTACAGCACTTGCATGGCATGCGTGAGGATGCAGGTTTGAACCCCAGCACCACGTACTCAACAAAGTGTCAGAGCAATGAAAGCCACATGAAAAACTAAATAAAATTGATTCTTTCTGTCTCTCTCTCTCACTGTCCCTCTCTCTAAAGAAAAAAATAGAAATATATGAAATTATCCACAGACTAGATAGTTCCAAACTGAACTATCCTACCCTAGCGCTGGGGTGAGTATACTGAGAGGACTTCAGCCATCGCCTCCACCTTCAGGACCCTGTCCACACCATAGAGGACCTAGCATCAGAGCCAGAAAACACACTAGGAACCACGATCCCACACTCCCACTTTGATGATGAGGAATCACACACAGGAGTCACTTAGATGTGCCCAAGGTCACACTCGGACCTCATCCCTCACCAGAGCTTCAAGCTCTGCCTATTAGTATATTTTAAATTTTTATTATTATTCCACTCTGGAAGCCCACTAAATGAAAGAGGCAGCAATCAAAATGGAATATAGAAAACATTACTGCTCTTTTGCAATACAGGTACAAAATTAGGATTATACAAGAAAAAAACCTGGCATGCACTTTCATTCCACAGCAATAGCTAACAGTTCTTTTTGTTTTAAAGAATTTGTGTAGTCACCTGATCCAAAAGAAGAGAAACACAAAACAGGCAGCCACAAAGAAAGTCTGAATGAAGTCAGAAAAGGGTCAAGGGCATTGGGAGGCTGCCTAGCAAGGCCAGGCAGGAAAGATTAAAGCAGAATAGTTGGGGAAGATGAAGGCATCGAAGGGATGCCATATGATCAAAGTCTGTAGAGAAACTCCTTAAAGGTCATGGATTCAGGGAACTTGTCAGTCCAATTTTGGAGTCTAAAAGAAAGGAGCAACCTCTGCAGTGGATATGAGAGAGAGAGAGAGAAAGGCAGAAGCAAATTTTATTTAGTTTTTCATGTGGTCTTCGTCACTCTGATACTTGGTTGTATACATGGTGCTAGGGTTCGAACCAGCATCCTTGTGCATGCCAGGTAAGCACTGGAACCGCTGAGCCACTGCTCCAGACCCTTTTTAAATTTTTTTTATTTTGAAGCTGGATCTCTCTAAGTTGCTTAGGGCCTCACTAAGTTGCTAAGGCTGACCTCGAATTTGCTATCCTCCTTCCTCAGCCTCCCAAGCTGCTGAGATTAGAGGGCTGGGATTTAGAAGTTCTGTCAGTGCCACCAAGCCCGGCACTGACACAACTTCTAAAAAAATACTTTGTATCTGTACTTGGTTGAATCCACAGATGCTGAACCCATGGATATGGAGAGCTTGCTTTAATTACAAATGGCAATGAGTAGTATGAGCAGGACAAAATCACAGATTCTACAAAAGAAAAAACACAGTTGGGGCCTTAGCTGAGGGGTCAGGATGGCCTGATAAGGCGGCCTGGCATTTAGAGGAAGTCCTGAATGAAGAGAAGAAGGCCAGTTGCTTAAATAAGAGCCAGGAGAAGAACCTTCCCCGTGAAGGGAACAGGCATGTGAAAGCACTTTGAGATTCAGGCTCTTGAAGGTGTTGGTGGGGAAAGAGGCCCCCTAAGAATTGCTCAACCTTTTGCTCCCTGCTGGCAAACCAAAGTGCCCTAGGCTTTGTGATTGCTCAGGGCCCCATGTGGGTTCCAGACAGCAATGGGAAATTGCCCAGTGAGGACCCATGAAGCTAGCCGGCCTGCAGATTCAACCAGGTGGATAAGGTGAGCTCGCAAAGTATTCCGAAAGCCCACGGCCTCCGACTCTCGTTCCCCAGCGGCACCCACTTTGCTTGCCCCTTTCCACCTGCAAGGCATGCTTGCTTGGGAGCGTTGTGCCTGAGTGGCTGGGGTTAATGACTGAGACAGCGCTGGGCTGCAGGAAGAGGGCAAGCAGCAATGGAGAGAGCAGGAACTGGAGCCAGGGAAGCAGGCCCTGCCGGCAAGTTCCGCTCTTCCCCTTCCCTTCAGCATGGCTGCCCAAGGAGCCCTGGTGACTGTTTATGGTGATCTGTTTGTTTCGCAATTGACAAAGCAAGAGGGAGCCCTTTCTGACAT
>PVKS010054525.1:0-10025 GCA_004027875.1 Aplodontia rufa
ACTTAAATAATTTATTCAATGCATTTACAAGTACTTATTATGTTCAAGGCTCTGGGATATGTGCAGCACTACAAAGGTAACATACAGCTTACACTCCTTATGACCACACACTCTAGTAGTTAAAGAGACGTGCACATTTAGCCGCACAATAGCATCAAATCCCTAAAATATGTGGAGGTGCAAAATGTGATGGAATCACAGGATCAGAAGGAAAGAAATTTACATGGGAGCATCAAGGAAAACTGCAAAAGAGACAATCCAATTATTGTCTCTTTAACATTGAAGGCAATGTAGGTAACAAACGGATGAGGAGCAGGACTGAAGTATAGGAGATATTCTAGGTAGAGGCAGAGGAAATAGCATGCATATAGATGTGTATTCATGAATTAATATAATCTATCAGAAAATTCATCTCACAAGAAGAAATAATGAGTACTATGGGATTATCTAGCAGGGATAATAAAATGAGCCTGTGAGGACATCCACAATAAATTCCAGAGGAAATCACTTTTAAACAAATACCTGAAAGATGTGTGGAGGTAAATTAGGTTTAAAAAATTGAGATGAAATATTCCAGAGAGTTCAGCAGGTAGGAAGGCCTGGGGCGTAAGTGAAGGAGGTAGTGATTATACATTGAGAGAAGTAAATGAAGGTCAATGTAACTGGACCAGAGAATAGTATGGATAAATGGCCCGACAAAGTGAGAGGTACTTATAAGTTATGTTGGCATAAAATGATGGGAATACATTGAACACTTGATCACAAAGGAAAGAAGCAAACAAATTTTCATGTTAGCTAGATCACTCTGAGAACATTGTACAAGGCAAATTGGCAGAAGGCAAGGTGGAAGATAAAGTGTCTAGCAAGAAAACTGCCATAATACTCAAATAATAATACAAATAACTACTCTCTATTGAATACCTATTATGTACCAGACACTTTATGTAAAATATGTGTAATATTCAAAATAACTCTTCATTATATGTATGCAATGCTTATAATTATTAGCCCTAATGAACTGATCCATAAGATGAAGTTTAAAAATCAGAAATGAGTTACCTAGGATTATGCTGTCATTAGGTAAATGCAGGTTCATCTGGCTCCAGGTACTGTTTTTCCCACCAAGTAAGATTTGGAAAAAGGATATGGATATGTAGTATGTTCAGGAAGAAACGTTGAGCTGGACATTCCTGTAGGTTAGCTACTTGGGACTGTAGGTGGACCCTAAGTTCACTGTCAGCCTGTACAGCATAAGTACAGTCAATATAGTAAGACCTGCTTGAAAGCTAAGAGGAGGAGGTAAGGGACAGGGGAAGTGCTGGGGAGGCATAAAAAATAAAATTAGCATCAATGGAACTTGATGCCTGGTAAGAAGCAGGTGGGATTCAGAATATTGTGTGAATGGTTCCTCTAAGCAATGATGTCCCCTAGGGAAAGGAAAGTACTAAGGGTGTGTGACAAATTATTCCCACGGAATGAGGAAAAGTAGTAAGCTCTTGGAAAATGACAGTAATAAGGAAGGATAGTGGGATATATAGACAAATAGCATACCTATTTGGAAGGATTTCCACATGATAAATGAGCATGATAATCTGGAAGTGGCAGAATACACTTTTCCTATAGTTACATTGAAGCATTATCTTTTTTTATTTGTCAACATAGTCTTACATGTTGGAGGGAATCCAATATTTTACACTAAATAATAACCTCAACATAGGTGAAGCATTATCAACATAGGTGAGTGATATGAGATAATTTGTGCAAAAGAGTGCTGAACTAAAAAATGTAGTTCAAATGTGATAGAAAAGTGCATTTCTTATTCCTCAATGTTCAAAACAGTTGTTCTTCATAGAAGGCTCATTTCCAAGTGGTGAATTAGTAACCCAATTTCCTTTCGTCTGGTGATTCTACTATATTCAACACATGGTTTCCAAGACCACTGTGCTTATATATATAGCAAGAGTAGAAAAAGGCACATCAAGGATTGTACATGGGAGGTGTTTACACATCAGGCCTCAAACAGTACTCCTTTTCCAACTGACCTTTTGACTGGAATTACATCACATGCACATGCCCTCACGACAAAGCAAGCTGGGAAAAGAAATTTTGCTGTGTGCCAAGAAAAAGAGAAAAATGGAGTCTCTAACAATTTCAGCTTTGTTTTGCATTCCAATTAAAACCTTGACTTGCACTCTTGAAGGCTCAATTGGAAACAAGGGTATCAGTGGACCATTTCATAGTCCAGGGAAGAATGAGGAAAGACAGTGGGAAACAAGAGTACAAAAGAAATAACAAACATGAGAGGTTTTCTTTCTATTATTAACACATAATAATTGTACAAATTAATAGGTTTCACCATGACATATTGTGCTTCAGTCATGTCTACCCTTCCTTCTACCCTTTATTGCCTTCTCCCGAGAAAGGTTTTAATAGAACTTGGTGTCCAACTGCAGTAGTTTTGAAAAAGGAGCTGTGAGATTGTCCCTGATATAAGCTCCCTGGATGCTCAATTAATTGCTGTTCCATTAATAAAAAACAAAAGCAAAACAAAACAAAATGCTTAATATTGTATAGTTACAGATATTTTGGAGGGGGAGGGGATATTAGGAGAATTTAAAATTCTTGAGTATTTGATATATGCCAGGCACTATACTAGGTACTTCATGTGTGTTTTTATCATTTAATCCTCATAAAAACGATCATGTATATGTAGTATTGACATAGTATAGCATTACGATCAAGAAGTGGGTTCTTTCTTCATTAAGACTGAGGTGGTTCATAAAAATACTTAAAGTCATCATATGGAACAAATGTGATGAGGCATGGAAATAATGAGACATATGTCATGACACATGGCTGTACTCTAGAGATATTTGTTTTTTGTTCATATTCAATAGTTATAGTTAAAAAAATGAAAATAGAATAGAGCAAAGGCACACCAGTAATAAATAGAATAGCTGGTACAGAAACCCAAGTCAGTTAAATTAAACTTTTTTCTTTACATCAAACCACACCACTTCCTCTAGTAAGGTAATGTTTAGGCCATCAATTTGAAATAATGAGTCTGAGATGGACACTATACGTTGCAGTGGGCAATGCAGGTCTGGGACCCAAAAGAACTTTGACACAATGGAACTTTGTAAAATTGAATACATTGTATGGATTGTCTTCTATGTGTTATATTATGTGATAACAGTGTCCCATATTGAACTGAAAAATCAAAGAAGTAGGCACTAATTTCTCTGTGTTGAATCATCAAGAGGAAAGTGGTAATTTTCAACCAATTAAGAGAGCATTTCTGTCATATTGAGTCTGTGATGCCTTCCTTTATTCTTTGATTATATGATTGGATCAGTTTTGTTTATGTATTTGGGATGTTCCAAAGATAAATTATTTGAAGGATGAATTCTGCATAATGGCAGAACCCGTTCTCTCAAATGTTAAGAGTAAAGCTTCCTTCTTCCTAGTGTATATGCAAATGGCTTCCACTTGAATTTTCATTATACAAAGTGCCTCTGAAATGACCAGGAACCCAGGAAAGCATCTGGACCAGATTGTTAGTTAGACAGGACTTAATGTAATCAGAGCAACCAATCATCAATAGATCTCTTCTACACAGTTCTTGTTTTATATAATGACTTTTCCTCTAGGGGATTCCTCCTACAGTTCCTTATTTATTGAACTAGCAACTGACTCACAGAGCCACACTTAGTGAACCTCACTCTAATGAAAAGAAGTAGGAGCATAGAAGAGATAGAGTGGCTCATTTTGAGCTCTGAGAAAGCTTAGAATGAAGTGAGAAGCACGAAATAGTATACAAATTACTCTGTGCTCTGTGCAATGACATCGACCCCTGCCCTCTGAGTGTTCATATCCTAGGAAGAAAAGATAGAACATGTCATTCATGGCACTGTAAGGCATAATGGAAGTTTCATGAAAAGCCAACAGTGGAGTGTTAAGTGCTAAAAATTATGTGACTTACTCAGACTTGGGGGCATGGACAGAAAAGGTAGGGCTTCACAGGGAAACAGGCTTTTCATATGGAGAGAGGGGAGGAGCAAAGTACTACTGGGAGTTATCACATTTATATCATTTTGCCAATTCCAGGTGGAAATCAGAGTTTTGAAATAACATAAAGACTGCCACTTCTCAGAGGCAAGAAATTTATCATTAGGCAGATTGAATTTGCTGCAAAGCTCTTTTTTAAATAAGAGTGATTCAAAGATACATGGAAATAGCCCTCTTTTTCTCAAAAAAGCCCAGTTAGGGCTGAAGAGGTGGCTCAGTGGTTACAGTGCTTGCTTGTTATGTGCGAGGGTGCAGGTTTGAAACCCAGCACCACATATATAACAAAGTGTCGGAGCAACAAAAGCCGCATGAAGAAATAAATAATTTCTCTCTCTCTCTCACTGTCCCTCTCTCTCTTTAAGAAAAAAAAGAAGGCCATCTTGAATCCCTGGTATGAAGGGGGGGATAAGGATGGGTAACTGGGGGGACTCTTGGGGGTAAATCTAATTTTGAGAATTTATATATATATGTATATATATTATATTATTTCATTAGAAGCTTGTTTATTCAACAAATAAATTTCTGAATAAAAAATGAAAAAAGTAAATAAATACTTCATAACACAAATAAACTGATTCTATTTGGATTTTTACTTAGAGGACATACACATTTACTCTTTCTGTAAGTAGAAACCCCTTGGTGTTCTGATAAAAATGATTAATAAAAAGAAAAAGAAGTCCACCTACTTCAGATACTACCCCTAGACAGTGGACGCCCTATGTTGTAGTAGTAAGAATATCAAGAGTATTAATCAGGAGGTCTGGCACACATTAAAAGTGTAATCATCAAGACATTTTCTCTCTCTGGATCTCAGTTTCTTTTTCTGGGAATGGGATAAAAATAACCTAATCTGCTTATCTCCTAGATATATTTATTAGACAAAGAAGCAATTATCTATCATCTGCTATGTGCCAACCACCATCATAAAATAGAAATGCAATGATAACAGAGATCCTCTCTCAACTTGCTCAGTCCTATGTGAAAGACAAATACACAGATACTGATAATCCTATGTGGTAAACACTAGGGTATTTGTCTGAAGTACCTGGGAATTTCTGTGAACTGCGGGGAACCACTATGCCTACAGGGCACAGACAAAAACATTATGGCTGAGGTAATATTTTAGCAAAGATGTGAATGAAATGTATTACTCACATTAAGAGGAAATGACATTCAGGTGGGGTAAAAAGAAAGCCACCAGAGATCTTTGTTTTGTGAAATCACAAGGATTTGCAGATGGAGAGAGAGAGAGAGGGAAAGTCTGGGAAAGAAACAATATCAGAAACTAGGATGGAGCTACACCTCTGATGTAATTGGTAAAACTCAAATGTGCTCCCTCCAAGTGCTAAATAAATGCAGTGGTAAAGTGGTCACATTCCTTCCTATGGACTGAGCCTCTTGTCAATAACTTGAGGATTTAATGGGAAGCCTGCAGACAACTGGGATTCTTGTGACTAATGTGTTGCTTGGTTTGGATGTTTCGTGAGGGTATATTTCAAGTGACTCATCTTATACCAATAATGGCTATAAGTGATTTATTATCCTTTCTTTTTCACCATGAATCCCACATCCTGACCTTTACTCCGTGATTATAGAACTAGCCTGCCTGGCACCTCAACTGCTCTTGAAATAGTGTTGTCTGTACTTTAGTTTTTAGGAAAAAAAAAACATTTCTCAGAGTGCAGAGCAGATTGTTCCACTTCCAAAATGCCAACCTGACAGATTATCTACAGTGGGGCTCACAATGAATTCTAGAAACCCTCATCCCCTATGAAGTTTAAGCTGTGCCCTACTATATTACTCTTAGCAAATTGATAGCCTCAGTGAATAACCGATACATAATTCAGTAGCCTTTAACCTGTAGAACTCTAGATAGCGTAGGAACTTTTATTTCCTCTAGGGTTCCTCATAGTTTATATCCCCACTTTTTTAAAAAAATGCACATCTGTAAACCCAGAGACTCGAGGCTGAGAGAGGAGAGTGGCAAGTTCAAGGCTAGCCTCAGGAACTTAGGAAGACCCTTTCTCAAAAATGAAATAAATAAATAAATGAAATGGGCTGGAGATATAGTTCAGTGGCAAATTGTCCTGGGTTCAATCCTCAGTACCAAAAAAATCAGTATTCCATATGTAAAAATATAGGAATAATTTGATGTTTTTACATGCAGCAATTGGTAAGATCTACATGACTCATTTTCATTCATATTTACAGTTTTAAAAACTCTTTAACTGATGTAAGCATGCATATTTTAAGGTGTACAAATGTTATGTGTACAGCTGTACAACATTCTGAATAAGGAATGTGTACCAGAGTTTTCAGTACAAGAAGAATAAGGAAATGGGAAAGGAGATTAATAAGACAAGAGTTATTATCAAGATATGAGGACTAGAATGTCATTTTCCAAAATGATCCCTTTTCCTTGGCCAAAAGCAAATGATCACATTCTTAATCCATTTGCCTGCTAGAACAAAAATACGCTAGGCTGGGTAATTTAAAAGCAGTCCAATTTATTGCTTACAATTCTTAAGACTTAGAAGTCTAAGCTCCAGGTTTCAGCACATTCATTATCTGGACTAGCTACCTGCTTCAAAGATGACTTTTTTTTTTGAAGAGAGAGAAAATCAATTTTCTTTATTTTTTCATCTGGTTTTAGTTTTTCCAATACTTAGTTGTGATTATGGTGCTGGGGTTTGACTCTGGGTCCTCACGCAAGTGCTCCTCCACAGAGCCAGCACTCCAGCACAAAACATGGCACCAGAGGATTCTGCGTTCCTCATGAGGCAGAAGGCACTTCTTTTATCAGTGCTCTAATCCATTCATGAGGACAGAATCATTATGACCTAATCATCTCCAAAGGTCCCACCCTCTAACACTATCTCATTGGGAATTAAGTTTCAATATGTGAATTTTAGGGAGACACAAATATTCAGAACATAGCAGATGCTGAGGATATGGATACTATAGCCTCTGTGTTGGAAATTGTTTGTCATCATCTTGGTCTATTTGTGAAGACATAAAAAGAATCAAAAGTAAAAGCAAATGACTTTATAAAACATTGTGCTCTCTGCAAACAGGGATACCTTAACTGCTTCCTTTACAATGTGGATTTCTTTCCTTTCTCCTTACCTCCTTTCCCCTCTTCCTTCCTTCCTTCCTTCTGGCTCATGCTATGAATTTCAGTACTATTTTGAATAGAAGTGATAAGAGTGAACATCCTTGTTTTGGAGGAAAACATTTCAACTTTACCCTGCTGGATACAAGGTTACTGTGAGTCTGTCCCATGCCCATTCCATATGACTTTTATTGTGTTGAGGTGAATTCCTTCTGTATCTAATTTGTTGAGAGTTTGTATATTCTTTTTATTTTTTCACTTGTGAATGAACATAATACCTTTGATAATTAAATAACTTATTTATTTTATGTGGTGCGGAGGATCAAACCAAGCACCTCACGTCTACTAAGCAAGCACTTTGCCACTGAGATGCCAACCCAGCCTAAGCATTTATATATTTTGATAAAAGAATTTTTGTCAGATATGTTTCACAAATATATTCATAGACTTTGTGCCTTGTCTTTCATTTTTTTGATTATGTCTTTTGATGAGCAAAAGTTTTGAATTTTGATGAAGTCCAATTTATAATATTTTTTCTTTTATGGATCGTGCTTTTTGGGTAGTATCTAAGATATCTTTGCTTAACACAAGATAATGATATTTTTTCCTACATTCTCTTTTAGAAATTTCAGTTATTAAATTCATGTCTGTGATATATTGTTGGTTGAGTTTTGCTTATGTTTTGAAGTAAGGGTCTATGTTCATTTTTAAATATTATTATTTTATGAACATATATTAACTGTATATTTTAATGAGATTCAGTGTGATATTTCAATGCATGCATACAGTTTGCATGGATCAAATCCAATCTATCATTATCTACCCCCAAACATCTTTCTCACTCTCTAATAATCATTAGTCTATATTCAACTGGATGTTTTTGTAGCTTGTACATTTAAGAGAGAACGTGTAGTATTTGTATTCCTGTGGCTGGCTTATTTTATTTAAAATAATGACCTCTATTTCCATCCATTTTGTTACAAATGACAGGATTTCATTATTTCTGGCTGAATGATATTCCATTGGGTATATACCATATTTTCTTTATTTACCCATGTGTTCATGGGCACTGAGGTTGTTTCCATGTCATAACTATTGTGAATAGTGCCTTAGAAAACATGCCTTTGTATACATATCTGGAAGTGGGATAGTTGGATCATATAAATAGTCCATTTTAGTTTGCTGAGGAACTTTCTTATTGTTCTCTATAACAGCTATAGTAATTTGCATTTTTCCCAAGTTTATAGGAATTCCTTTTTCTCCTCATTCCTCACTAAAACTTGTTGTTTAGTTTTTTGAGTTCCTTATATATTCTGGATGTTAGCTGCTTGCCATATGTGTAGTTTGCAAATACTTTTTCCCATTCTGTAGTTTGCCTCTTTACTCTGTTAATTGTTTCCTTTGCTGCATATAAACTTGTTAGTTTGCTGTTTTGACTATTCTAGATCCTGTGTGTTTCAATATAGATTTTAGAACCAACTTACCAGTTTTACTAAAAGAAAAGTGAGATTTTGAAAAGAAATCTTGAATTTAGAGAGCACTTTGGTGAGAATTGACATCTTCATGGCAGTAGATCATCTAAATATATATTCACAATGTCTGAACAGTTTTGGTTTTTGCTTTTTGGTCTTATATATCCTAGCCTCCCTAATTTTAGTCAACTTTATTGATATATTATACATATGTCAGACAATTCACCCCTTTAAAGTGCACAATAAAATGACTTATATTTACACTTACCCAGATATCACCAATATCTATGTAACCTTAAATCATTTTAGTCATCTCCTCAAAAAAGCATCTCCATAGGGATGGAGTGGTGGTTCAGTGGTTATGATGCTTGCCTGGCATGTGCAAGGATGTAGGTTTGAACCCGAGCACCATGTATACAATGAAGTTTCGGAAAAACAAAAGCCACATGAAAAACTAAATAAAATTGATTCTCTCTTTCTTTCTCTCTCTCACTGTCCCAGTCTCTCTTTAAAAAAAAGCAACTCCATATTTAAAGCAGTCACTCCCCATTGCTTTTCTTTTGGGATCAACTAAAATCTCTAATAATATGTTGAATAAGAGAGAGAAGACATCTTTGCCCATAAGTATGAGTAACAGTCTTTCGCTATTAAGTATGGTGCTAGATGTAGGTTTTCTTTTCCAAATGCCTTTTATCAGTTGAGAAATTTGCCTTCTATCCCTAGATTTTCACATTTTAAATTGTGATAGGTGTTAGATTTCATTTCCCTGCTTTTGTCCCTGTCCCTGCCCTGCTTCAATTTATTCTCGACAAAGCTGCAAGAATAATCCTAAAATACTAATGAAATAAAGTCATGCTCATACAGACACTCTTCCAATACCTCCATATTTCATTCACAGTGAAAGCCAGAACATCCTAGAAGACCTTACGCCATCTACTCCATGGCCCCACACTTTCCTCTTGGAGCTTGATTTCTCCTATACAGCCATAGTAGCCTACTTGCTATTCCTTCAACACACTGGGCTTTTACATCTGCTACTCCTTCTACTTTTAGTGGGTTTTCTCTAGCTTTCCACAGGCTTATTCTCTCATTTGCTTCAAGTCATTGCTCAAATGCCATATACTCAGTGAGGTGCTCTCTGAACACTCTACTGAAAATTTTAGTCCCTTCTCAATATTCTCTACCTGTACTATTTTTCTTCCTGAGACATAATACCTTTTAATATACTATGCAATTTACTTACTTATATTGTTTTTCCTACTCAAATCTATGCCCTAAGTGGGTAATCTTAATAATTTCCCTGATAGACCTACATTGTTTAGAACAATATCTTGGTGCACAGTAGGTGATCAAGAAATATTTGTTGAATACAT
>PVKS010054526.1:0-10027 GCA_004027875.1 Aplodontia rufa
ATGAAAAAAAAAAAGAAAGCTCTGCATACAGTGAAGTCAAGCAGTCTTTACATACACAATGCTTCCAGTCAACATCTTTTTACCTCACCATTATACATGAAAGGACAGACAATATTTAAGATACATGTGAAGCTGCACACAAACCTGAAAAGCAAAAATCAAAACAGGGAAAAAAAAAGAAACTCATAAAAATTAATAAAGGAAACCAAAGAAACAACCAAAATTAGAAATGTAGCTGATACCCTCAGAAAGGAGAGAAAAAAAGGTATTATGTCCTTGGAACAAGAAACCCAAGGGGAAAATATTCAGAGAATAAGAAATTTAAAATATGATAGAAGAAATAACAATTCAACAGAATTTTAGAAAGACAATGTTTAGGAACTCTGTAAGAGAGAAAACAGAATGAAAAGGAGAGTACGTAGAAAGTAGGAAAAATGATAAAGTTAGTGGCTCAATCACAGCATAAGAAACTGAAGAGGCGGGACAGCGTGGAAACCAGGAAATGCCAAACCCTTCCCAGCGCTGACGATGTCAACTGCCACATTTACACAGCTCACCAAATTCCCAGTCTAACAAATTAACAGAATGTCAACAAGGCAATGTCAAAGTAGATTTCATAGTGCCAAGCATATGAAGCTGCAGAGATAAACTGAAATCAGATTGATACTATAAGTCTCAACAGCACCACCACCAAAACCTAAAAGATGAAAAGCTTTCACAACTGTAAGAAAAACGATGTCAAATATAAAATTCTCCAGTCAGCCTCACTATTACTCAAATCAGTTAAAAATGTAAAAACATGTTTAACCCTGGAAGATTTCAAAATTTAAAAAACAAAGAAAAATTTAAAAAAGCACCTTTTCTCAAGAAAAGCAGACCTAGGAGATGGAGGAGATCCTTCCCCAAAACAAGGGAATAAACCAAAACAGATGTGGAGACCAGAATACTGCAGGTCAAACTCAAGAAAGACACTTAAGAAATTTCCAGGTTTAAAAGGAAGGGGAAGGAAAAAAAGGTAAACTGCCAGATTATTTAACAAATGTGTCTTTGTAAAGCATACAACTGAAAGATACTTACAGGAATATATAGCAGAAATATTGATATTTTTACAAAGTAAACTGAGCAAAGTCAATCATAAGAAAAAAGAAATATGGACTCAGGAGTGGCTACACGGTTCTGATGCTTGCCTGGCATGCGCAAAGACGCAGGTTCAAACCCCAGCACCACTTGCACAACAAAGTATCAGAGCAAAAAAAGCCACATAAAAACTAAATAAAAATTGATTATCCCTTTCTCTCTCTCTCTCTCTCTCTCTCTCACTGTTCCTCCTTCTCTTAAAAAAAAGAAGTAACAGTTCATGACCTGACTCAACAGAAGATATTTACCTAATCAGACATACAATGAATATTATTTAACCAAATTTTATAAATTGTAACTCACAATAAGAAATGATTAATGTATAAACATCGTAAGTTGATAAGATAAAGCCACAGAAGTTTATTATTTGAAAATATGTTATCAGAATAAAAGCTAAGAGTTGAAAATTGTTAATGATCACAGTTTGGCAAAGAATAAGGGTGGTTTACGGAGACATCTTTTATTTAAAAGACTTTAATAAAAAGTTTTAAGATGCAGTATTCATACATTGCTATTTGAATTTATTTCTATCCCAGTATGAATTCTAAAATCTAAGTAACAGAAATACTGTTACAGGGCTGGAGGTATAGCTCAGAGGTTAAGAGTGCATGCTTAGCATGCACAAGGCACCATGTTCAATCTAGCACTAAAAAAAAAAAAGCTATATAAAACTAATATTATCTACTATATTTTTAATTCCTTTAACCCCAGACAAGTAACCAACTAAACAACTTACAAAGAGAACAACAAGCATTTAGATATCACTCTTTTATAAGAGGAGGCCTATCTGGTTCTTTTGATCATGGTTTTCAACCTTTCTGATTTTTGACCTAGCAGCTATGTCTTTATGGTCTCAAAATAGGAGATAGACAGCACTAATGATGACTATACCTATTATAGAAATTATAGACAATAAGCCTTCATTGTTCAAAAGGTCCAGGAAGGAGGAGATGAAAGCAAATACATTAAAAATATCTATTAATGTACATTTAAAACCTCAGTGAGCCAGAGAGAAACAAAATTTTAAAGTTAGTATGCAAATATACAAATTATACAGTTAAAATTACATAACAATATAATAATATGAATAACCTTAACATGTACCTAGACACTATGCTAATAAGCATTTATCAATTCATTTATTGCATTATTCTGTGAGGAATGTGATATTCTTTCCACTTCTGAAAGCAGGAAACTGGGTTTCAAAGAGGTCAGCTAATTTGTACCCAACATACAAACAGTGAAGCAGGGATTACGACCTAAGCAGAGGCCTCTTTCGGTCAGGCACGTGATCAAGACTACATCAGAAGGACCTAGGCAAGAGCAACCCCAGCCTACCCAACGCCCCACGTGCCTCCGGGCCTCTTTTGGTCCAGCAGGAATTGGATTAGGACTACAAAAGAAGGGCCCCGGCAGGAACAGTCCCTGCTTGGGTCCTATGGGAGCAATCTTCCATGTCTGGAATAGCACCCGTCTACCCAAACCCCTGCATACTGGCTGGGCCTCTTCTGGTCCCAGCAGACAGGTGCTCAAGACACCACTGGAGCATTGGTAAGCCCCTCAACCAACCAGCACCACCATTGTAGCGCCTCCCTTCTCCCCCCCCCACAATCCCCACGTGGAGGTCCAGGCCCTTTTGGTCCGGGTTGGCAGGTGCTCAGGACACCATTAGTACGACCCCCATACAGAAAAATCCCCAGCTACCTGACATGCTGTGCACCAGTCCAGGCTTCTTTTGGTCCCCTCTTCCTTTGGTCCCGCTAGCACTCAGAACACCCCTAGTAGGTCTCCAATCTGGAGCAACCCCTACCCAGCTAAAGGACAGGCCCAGGCCTATTCCGCTATGGGGACCAGCACATTCCCAGCACCAAGCAGAGGAGCATCTCTGCCTGGACCAGCCCTTGACCCACCAGGACCCTTCTGGTCCTGGCCTGGCAGGCGTCTAGGATGAGCCAGGTTCAGATCTGCAATCTTGAGCCTGGATCCAAAAGGTGGAGCAGAACAAGGATCCAGGCAAAATCAAAGTTAGGAAGGTGGTGATCTGGAGCTGGAGTGGTGGCTCAGTGGTTTCGGCATAACTTTGTGAAGGCCATATATGCCAAACCCTCAACTAGCATAATACTAAATGGAGAAAAGTAGAAAGCTTTTCCTCTAAACTAGGGAGCAAGACAAGGCTGCCTTCTTTCACCACTTTTATTCAATATAGTCCTCGAGACCGTGGCTGGAGCAATCAGGCAAGAGAAGGAAATCAAAGGGATAAGAACAGGAAGGGAGGAAATCAAACTATCCCTTTTTGCTGATGACATGATCCTATATCTGAAGATCCAAAAAACTCCATCAGAAAACTGCTAGTGCTAATAAACAGATTTGGCAAAGTTGCAGGCTACAAGATCAACACTCATAAATCAATACCTTTCCTATACACTAACAATATTAGGGCAGAAAAAGAAATCAGGAAATTGGTCCCATTCACAATATCCTCTAAAAGAATAAAATATTTGGGAATTAATCTAACAAGAGAAGTAAAGACAAGGAAAATTATCAAACACTGAAAACGGAAACTGCAGACCTGAGAAGATGGAAAGTTGTTCCATTCTCTTGGTTAGGCCGAATTAATGTAATTAAAATGGCCATTCTGACAAAAGCACTATACAGATTCAAAGAACAAGATTCCAAGGTCATTCTTTACAGATATAGAAAAAGCAATTCTCAAATTCGTTTGGAATAAGAAACTCAGAATAGCCTAAACATTACTAAGCAAGAAAGATGAAACAGGTGGTTTTGCAATACAAGATCTAAAATTATACTATACAGCTGTAGTATTAAAAACAGCATGGTACTAGTATCAAAATAGGAATGAAGACCAATAGAATAGAACAGAAGACTCTGAGACAAACCCACAAATCATTAAACATCTGATCTTTCACAAAGGGGGTCAAAATATAACATGAAGTAGAGACAGCTTTTCAACAAATGGTGCTGGACAAAGTAGACAGCCACTTGCAGAAAACTGAAATTATATCCTTATTTCTCACCCTGCACAAAAATCAAATCTAAATGGATCAAGGAATTAGAAATTAAACCAGCTACCATACAACTGCTCGAAGAAAAAATTAGGAACAACTCCAGCATATGGGAGTTGGCAACGACTTCCTCAATAAGACTCCTAAAGTGAAAGAATTACAGTCAAAAATCAATGAGTGGAATGCCATTAAACTAAAAAAGTTTCTGTACAAGCCAAGGAAATAGTCAAAATAGTTAAGAGACATCCTACAGAATGAGAGAGATTCATGGCCTGTGATCCCTCTAACAGGGTACTAATATCCAAAATTTACAAAGAACTCAAAAAACTCAATAACAAAAACACAATCTAATCAATAAATGGGCCAGAGAGCTAAACAGAAACTTCTCAACAGAGGAAATTGAGCAAGCCAATGAATACATGAGAAAGTGTTCTAAGTCACTGGTAATCAGAGAAATGCAAATCAAAACTACCTTAAGATTTCACCTCACTCCAGTCAGACTAGCAAAGATGAAGAATTCAATTAATAAAAAATGCTGGAGGGGTGGTAGGGAGATAGAAACACTAGCGCTCTGTTGGTGGAATTGCAAACTGGTACAGCTGCTCTGGAAAGCAGTGTGAAGACTTCTTTAAAACCTAGGGTTGGATCCACCATATGATCCAGCTATCCCTCTTCTAGGTATTTTCCCAGAGGAGTTAGTATCAGCACATTACAGTGACAGCAAAATCCATGTGCACAGCAGCTCAATGTACAATACCTAAATTATGGAACCAACCCAGATGCCCCTCACTGGATGAATGGATCCAAAAGCTCTGGAGTTTTACTCAGCTATTAGAAACAATGATATTGTATCCACTGAAGGTAAATGGATGGCAATGGCAAGAAATCATACCTAGCAAAGTTAGCCAAACCCAGACAGTCAAGGGCCAAATATTTTCCCTCATTTGTGGTGGCTGGAGCTAAATCTAGGCTTGGGGGAAAGGTAGATAAACTCATGGATTAGAACCACAGAACAAAAATGCAAATTGTTAAAATTTTCGATGTACAGTTGCAAGATATTGCATATCTGAACAAGCTATACTACATGCCTTTACAAAAATGTAAATGTTTAATCCTATTGTCAATATATATCAAAGAATAACAAGGGATGATAGGAAGGGAGAAGGGGAAAAGTTGGAACCAAGATAAAGCAAAGTACATTCCAAGCATCTATGTCACTGTATATACTATAGTCATGTATATAAAATGTTCTTCATAAGTATAAGAATTATGATACTGTACTTTGGGTTTTTTGAGGAAAAATATAGGACCCAGAAAAGAGGCAAGGGATCAGGGGAAGGGAAGAGGGAGGTATGCGGGAGTAGAGATATTGACCAAATTATACTGCTGTATTGTGTGCATCTAGGAATATGTAACAACAAATCCCATTATTATGTACAATTACAATGCACTAATAAAATTTTTTTTAAAAAATCTAAGCCTATGTTCATAATCATAATCCTATACCACAAAGTAGAAATTCTAATTTTTCTGACTTCAGATTACTAAATACTATTATGGCTAATCTGATATATCTTCATAAACTAAACATAGATTATCTACTAATTCCCTATCAAATCACTATTGGAAAGTCAAACTCAAGTGTCTCAACATTTGTTTGTGTTCAGTTTTAAAATAAAGCCACTTTTAAAACCATATACTTTTTACAGGGCTTTTGCATTTTTATGTACACTGTAAAGCTTACAGTATAAAAACAATTTGGCCATTAGATTAACATATTTCTCTACTTTTCTCAATAAAGTGATGAGACAAACTTGAAGCACAACACAGCAAGAAAGCATCATTTACACTATGAACTGTCACGTTTCTGTCATACCCAACAATGATCTTAAATATTCTTTCTTTTCTTATGTTCCTTTCATATCATTACATATCCTACAAAGACATCAAAAATTCTTTTTTAAGCCAGGTGCAGTGGCATAGACCTGTAATCTCAAGCTGCTTGGGAGGCTAAGACAGGAAGAATACAAGCTCAAGCACAGTATGGGCAACAAAGCAAGACCCTGTCTAAAAATAAAAAAGGTCTGGGATGTAGTTCAGTGGTAGAACACGCCTAGGTTCAATTCCTAGTATGGTGAAAAAAAATTTTGTCTTTCTTAAGACAAAAGAACATCTGATTAAGGTAATGGGAATTGCTTATCTTGCATTTTATTTTCCATTCAGAAATCTTTCTTATTCTTTCTTATTCTAACTTATTCTAGTTAAGATGCCCAAAATATATAACCATTAAAAGAAATATGTTTTTAAAGTTTTCAATAGCTTTGCTTGTAGATAAAATGTTACCTGAAGAAAAAGAGAAAAATAAAACACTTCCCTTAAGAGTTAGCATTAAGTAATATATAAAGGAATTTGAATGGAAGAATAGAAACTACCTTGCAGCACTACAATGAATGAAAAGCCACCAACCTTTATGATTAAAAAATGTTTGCTGGTTTCTTTTTGTAAAATCTCTGAAACAGGAAGGAAAAGGATAATGAAGAATTCAATTATTGATTCATTGGTATAATAGAAGAAGTAGCAAGAAAGTCACAGATAACCTTGATCACAGTTTTCCTTTAAAATCTCCAAACATTTCTCTGAGAAGAGCAAGTTAAGATAATTCAAGTGCAGGAAAGAGCTAAGACATTCACCTCAACAATTAGCAGACTACACAGCAGTAAATGGTACGGGAAACTAACCAAGGGACTGACTGTAACACTTAACCAACTCACCCCGTCACTTACTATTCTGGCAGTTCCTACTGAGCACTGCTGGATCCCTTACTACACCTTAATTAAACACAGGCCTTGTATACAAAATGGATTCTCATTCCCACATATTCCAGAGTGACAATATTTCAATGATAAAGCAAAAGACAATTTTCTTGCTGACAATATACACATAAAATTTGGATGTGAAATATCAGGAAGGATAAAGAGCTACATAAAACTAGAGTAACATACTTATTGCCTAGAGTTTGATTCTATAGAGCCTTCAAAAGTATGACAAAACAACAAATGCTTCCAACTATGTATACAAAGGATAAAATTCAGGTAGAAACAAAATGTTCTCTATTTACTACATTAAATACATAAAAGCTCTTGAATAAATGCTATCACTTGAGCATTTTAAATTATATCAAAACATAAAACAGAGCATAATTGAAGAGAATTTTTAAAGTCCATAAGGAGATGAGAGAAACCAGAGGTTTTCGCAGTAAATACAAACAAATCCAATACAACCTTTTAGAAGAATCAAGACTATCAATATACACCCCACTTAAAGATACAAAAGAAAAAGGGTGACAAATATTCACAAATGCAAAGAAAATAAAGATAATGCAACTGATTGGTTCATTCTATCCTTTGACAAAAAATTTCATGTCTATTATATACTGCTGGGGAGGTAAATTACTCTTAGATTCTAGAGCTATAAGAATTTTTTTTAAACAAGTAGACAAAACTCCTGTCCTCATGAAATTTACATTACAGTAGAAAACACCAATAAACAAAATATAAACAACATGCAACGTATTTGATGGTGATCAGTAATATCCATAAAAACAAAACCAGAATTCTCACTTCTTTGATTCAATTTATTTTAGAAAAAATTTGACCCTATACACAAATACATTCTGTGAAAACTGCACTGAGACATATAAGCCATAAAAGGTTAAAAAAACAATGATTATGATTAGTGATCATAATTTCTCATTTTCAGAATTTTATGGCTTCTCATTTTCTTGTAAAAATTAAGCTCAGTGGCTTACAATAAAAAAACACATAAAAGTACACCAAAATAAATATCTATGACTGATAGTTGATTATCCATATATATAATTTTATTAACTACAGTGAACTTAGATCATTTTAGATGAATAAAATGACATCAGCAAAATAAGCTCTTAAAGAATTCATAATTTCAATTTCCTGCTCAACTCCTCCCCACACCCACTACAACCACCAAAAACTATTCTCCTGATTCCTGATTATCTAGCATAGGGGTCCTTTCTCTTCAGAAAATAAACTGCTCAAGAGATACCTACAAAGAAAAGCATAGAAAGGAAATTTTCATACGGCTTCAACAGATGCTTAAGAAGCAACTTACTTCTGACAGCCTCCATAATGTCTCAAGTGGTAAAATAGTATCCTAAATAGAAAACTAATGTACAAAGCTAATGCTGGGTCAATCTCAAAAGTCATTTAATTGAAGATAGTGACTAGGACCACCTGTGTCCAATACACTGATAAATTACAGAGCAAAAAAACCAAAGCAGCTCTCCTTTATTGATGTCAGCTCTCAAACAAATGTTGATCAAAGTAAAAAGCAACAGACATTCAATAATGAAGCTATAAGCAAAAGCCTATGTTGCAGTATTATCATTTGCTAAAAGGGGACTAAAAAACCAAAAGACATGTTTTTTACTAAATAATGAGGACAAGACTTATGGAAATGTACAAATAACTTATACACTAAGAAAAACTGACAAAACACTAATCAGGAACTGGATCTTACAGGATTTCTTTAGAAGCATGTTCACTCTATTGAGAGTTCAAACATATATGCATCATCCAGCAAAAATCATTTTTCTCCAGTTTTGTTAGGAAAACAGTGACAGGAGGCCTTTCTAAATTTGCTCACATTTCCTAGAAGTAATTAAGGAGAATTCTAGCACTGAAATAAATAAAATTACAAGTATATTCTGAAACATTATTCTACCTACCTTTGGGGCTCAAGGCTAAACTGATTAATGTTTTTTGTAAATACTTTCAATTAAGCTTGCCTGACTACATAGTAACTCTCTAGATGAAAAGTTTAGAAGATGACTAAGGATATCAACCAAGAACTAACTAAATGTAGGCAAGCACTGTTGCTAACAAATCTACAATTTCAGGTCACAATATCAGTAGTAAACAACTGCTTTTAAGTTACAAGAGTATAAATCTACCCAAAGGGTTCAACCATCAATTTATATTGCTTGAGAAGCTTCACATTCAGTTGTATAAATTCAAGAATATACAATTTATTCTTACAAAATAGAGTTTAGGAAAACTAATTCTGATAAGTAATGTAACATGTAAATTTTGAATGAACTATTTGATAGTTTTCTATGGTTTCAAAATCCAAGTTAATCCAGAAAGACAATAACCAATCATTTGTGGCAATTCAACCTATTTATAAATCTTAAAGAATAACAAAGAAATAATTTACCAAAAAGTAAAGTAAATTTATGACCAAAAAAAAAAAAATGAACTAAACCTACGTAGAATAATGCTTTTACTACACTTACTAAAAATTAAATAAAAAAACAACAATAGGGGCTGGAGCGGTGGTTCAGTGGTTTCGGCGCTTGCCTGGCAAGCACGAGGACACGGGTTCAAACCCCAGCACCACGTACACAGCTGAGTGTTGGAGCAACTAAGGCCATGTGAAAAACTAAATAAAGTTGTTTCTCTCTTTCTCTGTCTCTCTCACTGTCCCTCTTTCTTTAAAAAAAAAAAAAAAAACAATAACAACAAAATCAAACAACACAGCCTAGTTTCTTACACAAAAGTAAATGAATAAAGGGGTCTAGATATTGCTCTCTGCTTTCACACAATCACATCATACATCATAATAATGTATGATGTAGCAATAGCTATTATTTCTCTTAAATGTCTACAACATTTTCCTGAATTATATCATCACTAGACAGAAGATACCTTCTGAGAAAGGTAAAAGCAGAAAAAGCTGCCAAAGACTACATAATAAGCCAGCTGAATAACAAATTTTGAAATGATTTTGTTATTGTTGTTTTGTTTTATAAGATGAGGTCTATGTTGCCCACA
>PVKS010054527.1:0-10023 GCA_004027875.1 Aplodontia rufa
TGGAGAAAATGGAAAGGGGAATGGGGAGAGCAAGACAGAAAAAGCTAAATAAATGTGTGATTTTTAAGGTGAATTTCCACTCTCAATCTGATCCCATGATAAGCTTGGAGGCATAAATTACACCTCAGAGTTGGTCATTCTTTAAAGTGAGGAACCTGAGTTTTCATACCACCTCATCCATCAGTCACTGGATAAGGGGAAAGACTGGGGCATAAACTGTTAGGCGTTCCAGATCTCTTTAGGTAAACCTTTGAAGAAGGTTATTGATGAGAGCCACTTAAGACAAAGCACACAGAAGATGGGCAGTGGGGATAGGCACACAATAAGTAAAGAAGGGAATCTTTATTTGGCACCAAGTGTCTGACACATAGCCCTTTCTCCAGGAACCCCCAATGTTTTAATGATTTCATTCCAAGCTCCCCCTACACAACCCTATTACTTCTTGTTTCTGGCTCAGTGCCAAGAGGAATAGGCCTTGGAAGTCCCCTGCTACAATAAATAATGTTCTAACTTATAGAAGTAACCAGAGTGCCTTCTGGCCTGTCTGGAAATACATGACATGCCCTGCAGAGCCCTCCTGTGACTAACATGCCTTCTGCTGCTGCCTGCATAGCTGCTGTGACCTGAAGTCATTTCCAGAGAGTGCCCCAATCCTTGAGAAAGCACTTTGCCACAACTCCTGCCCCAATCAAACAGACTCCCAAAGTTTATGGCTGGATTTCATGGTGATCAATGCCTCTTCTAGTCAATGATAGCCTTTATAAGGTTCCAAGTCTGGCTAACTTCTGACCCTGCTGACCATGGACACTTAGATGGCCACTTGCCTAGTCTCTTATTTAAGTAGTTGCCCAATACTTCTGCTTAAATCATGGTCTCACTCCACTCTAGTGGTTCCACTACCGAAGAATAAATTGCTTTTGTCCTTTCTAATTAAAAATTTAAAAGCTCTGTCTCCTTATCTAACGTTCTTGCCATTCCACATGGAGTTGCATCATTAATATCTCAGGATACCAAAATCTGTCACACATGCCTTCTGTTTCACAGTTGGAAACTGTCTTATAGATAGACTATTCTTATTGTCAGAAAACATTCCAGAATTGAGAAAACTTGTGTTCAAAATGTGATTATTTTTAAATATGTATTATGACCACACTTTTAAAGACTATGCATAGTGTACAGTATTCAATGGCATTTTCCCACCATGTGGTTATTCTCCAGCATAAAATTAGGATGTTTCTCTGACAGTATGTAAGAAAGGTGTTGAGCCATAATGGAAATTTATTGTGCAATTAAAATGCTAAAAGGACAAGTCTTATGTGAAACTTTTCCTTGAATCCAGACTCCATAGTCAAAAATAGGCATCATGGATAGATAGATATATTGGTAGATAGAAGGTTTATAGCATTTATTATAATAATTTCCCTCTTTCTACTATGTTGGTCATTTATCACTCAATATTTATTTAGCCCCTACTGCTGTGAAAGGCCCAAGAAACAAAGCATAATAAACCAGAACTGCCTTCAAGCCATCATAATGTAAAGACAGATATAAAAATATTCATTATAATACAAAGCTAAAAGTTCTATATAAAAATAAAATGGAAAGAGTTGAGAGCAACAAACATTGGCAACAATTTTATCTTGAATTTGCACCACACTCTGTTCAGTTATTAAACTAATGACTGATGCTGATTCAAGTCAGCCTATCCAGACTGTTAGATCCTTCTTCCTTATGAACCTATTAGAATCTTTGCATTATCCTATTTTTCTTTACCTGTCTATCATGACTAAATGCTGAGCACCTTTAATACAGGATTTTTTTTCTGATCATCTTTGTATCCAAAGTGCAAATTATAATTTTTGGAATACTGATTAGTCTTCAATAAATTCTTGTTAACTGGCTGAATGAATGAATGAACAACTGAACAGAAACAAGGATAGAAAGGGAAGAATATCTTTTAAGTTTTTAAGTAGAAATTTACATTTAAGCAGCTATGGATGGCATATTATCTAGCTAAAATTTTGAAATTCCAAATGAGGTAGAGAGGACAGCTTAATGTCATGGGCTGGCCTCAACTTTCCTTATCCTAACACTACATTTACAGATTTGACAAACCTTCCTCCATCCACCATGCTAAATCTCTCTTCAGATAGAGAACAGCTAAACCTTTCAGAACAACTTGCAAGATGTATTGAAAGAATTTCAGGGGCCGTAGAGGTGGCTCAGCACTAGAGTGCTTGCCGGCATGTGTGAAGACCCGAGTCTGAACCCTAGCACCGCATACACATCTAAGTGGAACAAAAGCAAAAACAGAATGAAAAAATAAATGAAATCAACTCTCTCTTTCTCTTCAAAAAAACTGCATATTTCCGAGACCAAGAAAATGGGCCTGAGCTGGAGTGGTGGCTCAGGGGTTATAGCACTTGCCTGGTATGCACAAGTACACAAGTTCAAACCCCAGCACCATGTACACAACAAAGTGTTGGAGCAAAGAAAGCCACAGGAAAAACTAAATAAAATTGATTCTCTCTCTCTCTCTCTCTGTCCCTCTCTCTTTAAAAGAAAGAAAGAGAAAATGGGCCTTGGGGATGAAGCAGTGACTCAGTGGTTGGAGTGCTTGCCTGGCATGCACAAAGACCTGGGGTTTGAACCCCAGCACCATATACACAGCTAAGTGTCAGAAAAAAAGCAAGAAAATGGGCATTTAAACACTTGTTGGATCCAATTCTGGCAATATTTAGTTTTCTAAAAATCATCTAGAAGGTTATTATTTGCTGTCCCTGCAGTGTCATTAAATAACTGCTGCCTCAGCCTCTTGAAAGCAATTATGGTGAGCTTTAAAATCAAGTAGCAGTGTGGGGGTGTGATTCTCCTGGTTCACTAATGTAGCTTGACTTCTTGCTTTAGTACCTTGAATCCATTTTTTCACTCTTGATGGACTTTCTAAAGATATTTTGAGAATGAGTATTCTGATGATTTGGGGGTATTCAAATATTTTCTTTTTTGAAATACAGTCTAAAAATTCTAACTTTGTGTTAGAATTAATTCTAATAACTTAAGTATTCCCATCATGGGGGTCAGCTGGAAACAGTCATCCTATCCTGCTAAATTCAATAAACCATATTTGCCAAATGCCTCTTTACTTGGTTGTAGAAAAGTCTTAGTTTGGAAGACAGATGTTTATACACCATTTTAACTTAATGACTCTAAAGGAAAATATTAAGTGGAGAACAATCAGATAACATTTTCCTTTTCCTTCAAAATAATCAAGGATGTGAGTTTCAAAAGTCTGGATCCTTAAAATTCTCAACTGGAAAAAAAGCTGTCTTGTGTTCGTTCTTAAGAAATATCTCCTTTAAAAAGGTGTGTTGTCCCAGGAAGCTGCTTCTGGCAGATCCACATGGTACAATATCAAATGAAGAAGAAATTCTGCTAGTTTATTTTCTCCTTATTTTCCTTTCACTTCTAAGTCCTTCGTCCTCTTCTCGTTTCCTCTTTTGAGTGCCATCATTTGACCCTGCTGCCCTTTCCTGCTACTAAGCTTGCTTTCTGTGAAGAAGCCTCTTTGACTTCTTTCAACTCTTGTTTTGCAGGAGAACATCAAAATGTTCAAAAGAAACAATGGTCTAACTTTCTTAAGAACTGAAATTTGATCATTCCCCTGGTGAAAATGACCTGCTGTGAATATGTTCCAAGCTTCTGAGGCATCTCCTATAAAACAGAGTTCAAAGTTATTGGAAAAATAGGGAAAGATCCAAAACTTGTGCTGAGAGACTAAGAGTTATTTAGGAACAGCTGGTGTTCACACAGGGGCTTAAAATGCAATTAGCACCTATCTCCTAAACATCCTGTACACATGAAATGAAATTTGTTTCTCAAAATCTGTAAAATGGTCTGGTGCTTTTTGCAAAGAGAAATATAATCATAAAAATAGAAAAGAATTAATTCAGTGCAAATATTCTTTAATAGTTTTTTTTATGTTGAAGCATGCCATGCAACATGTTTTACTAAAATAGACAAAAAAGATCAATTAAACCTGCGGCCTCATTGTATAAAGAAGGAAATCATACTCAAAGAAGATAGATTGCATCTTTTGAAAACAATAAAGCCAGATTGGGAGAAGTAGAACTTGATATGAGTCAGAACTCCTAATTCTTATTCCATTCTCCTGATTTTAAGAGCCCAATCAAAGGGGCTGGAGTGGTGGTAGCTCAGTGGAAGAGTGCTTGCCTGGCATGCATGAGGACTTGAGTTCAAACACCAGCACTACATACACAACTAAGTGTCAGAAAAACAAAAAAGATAAATGAATAAATAAAATTGATTCTCTCTCTTTAAAAAAATTAAAAAAGAGCCAAATCAATGAATATGAATAATGAGCTTAAAAATTAGGGGTTCTTACACTGAGATCCTTGGAGGGAGATTATGGAACTTCTGTAATTTCAGTGCATATGAAATTTCTTCCTGGGAGGCCATAGCTTTCATACCCCACAATAGTCTTCCTATAATAAATAATCCCCTCCCAAAGTATGATTGGGAAACTTTTAAACTAAATAAAATTTTGCTTTGGCTTAATATAAAATCCATGGATAAATGTTCAACACACTATAAACATATGAACTCTAGTTTTCGTTCTTCTTTTTAAATTTCTCTCCAAATATCAGACAACAATCATCCACAGAGTAAGCAAGGGCTTAGAATGAAAAATAAATGATCCCACACACTTAGACCTTATAAATTCAATCTGTTAAGAAATCATATTTCTTTTACATAATCCACCTATATAGGTGGCTTCCATTGCCTCACTTTTTATTTCATCCATCAGCAACACCTTAGTAAATTGCCAAAAATCTAACTTATGAGTGTATTATGTCAGAGTGGGGCAGCTCTCTTTGGTGACTAAAGACATCCTGGCAAAACCTTGGTAAAAATATTTCTGTGGTATGCTCTTTGAAATGTATTTGTCTAAATTTCTTAATTATTTATTGTTCATCCTTATAACTGCCTTTTTGACAGTTTTGTTTTCTCAGTCAGTATAACATTTTTCTCTTTTATGTTGTCTCTGATTCCTCTTTATTCTATCACCTATTGACTCCAAATATCCCCAAACCTTCAGTTCCTGACCTTTCTCATATATATAATACAGCATACACATTTCCTTAAAGGATTCATACATTCTGAAAAACCATCTCCTCTGCATCCAGGAATCCCAAATCATCTTCTCTAACCCCTTTCCTTCCATCTTATATTTTTGATTGTTTTTTTTAAGAGGGAGGGACAGAGAGAGAGAGAGTGAAAAAGAGAATCCAATTTTATTTATTCTTCCAATTTGGCCTTTGTTTCTCTGACACTTGGCTGTGTACATTGTGCTGGGGTTCTAACTCAGGTCCTTGCACATGAAGGCAAGTGCTTTAACCACTGAGCCACCACTCCAGCCCATCTTATATTTTCAAGCAATCAGATTTAAGTTTATTTCATTGGAATGGAACCACCATTTGACCCGGTTATCCCATTCCTCAGTATACATCCAAAGGATTTAAAATCAGCATACTACAGTGTTGTAGCCACATCAATGTTTATAGCAGCACAATTCAAAATAGCTAAGCTATAGAGCCAATCTCTGTGCCCTTCAACAGATGAACAGATAGAGAAAACGTGGTATATATATACACAATGGAGTATTATCAGCCATAAGGAAGGATGAATTCATGACATTTTCCAATAAATGGATGGATCTGGAGACTATTATGCTAAGTGAAATAAGCCAGTCCCAAAAAAGCCAAAGGTCGAATGTTTTCTCTGACATGTGAAAGCCAATCTTAAATGAATAGAGGAGAATTAAGAAAAGAATAGAAGAAAGATCAGTGGAGTAGACAAAAGGGAATGAGGGAAGGGAAGAGGGATGCAGTAAGGTAAGACAATGGTATGAATCTGACCTAACTGTTCTATGTAAATATATGAATATACCAAAATGAATCTCATTATCATGTACATCCACAAGAAACTAATTTAAAAATTAGTACAGATAAATGGCAGAAAGATCAGTAGAGGTGAGGAAAGGGAATGGGGGAGGGAGGAAGGAAGTGTAAGGGGAAGTACTGGAGACCTAATTAAAACAAGATATATTCCATGCTTTAATAATTATGTAAAAGTGGATTCTACTGTCATGTATAACTAAAAGGAAGCAATGAAAAAGAAACAAAAAGGTTAGTTTATTATAGATTTTTCCATCAAACATGGAACAGTGCCATATATACTCAAAGAAAATGACATTTGCTCACAAATTGCACCTCCCTTCTTACAATTCATGTGCCTGACAATAGCATCAACTTTTTCACAATCTCCATATATTTTTGGCATCCTATTACTTTTCATTGACAACACCCAAGAACTATCCAAATATTGCTTATTTTCTCATTGTATATCTTCTACTTTCATTAGATTATCTAATCAACTGATATTTGGAGTGTCTTTTTTTTCAGAACCCATTAGGTGTCAGATAATTTGCTAGGTGTCGTGAGGGAAATAAAGATGAATGAGACTCTGTTTTAGCCTTCAAAGAAGTTACTATGTAAGAAGGAAAATGAAGCATGCTCACACATTGCTAAGGATTTAAACTTTAATGATATTGGTAGTGGTTACCCAGGCTTCAATTATGCACCAGGGATGTCTCTTTCTTTATGATTTTTAACCAAATCTACACCCACTTAATAAGGTTCATTTCAGACCTTCTATTGTGCACACCTTTTTTTTTTTTTACTTTTTCACTCAAGTGCCTTCTGACTCCATGACTTGCATGTTTTTTCCTCTCTTCTAGGCCTATGTGTAAAAGGATATGACTCTAATCCTGTTGATCAAGTGGAAATTTTTTTTTGAGTCTTCACCTTTAGCAATCAGTAACCACCAGAGGATAACCTGGACATGCACTTTCTTACTCAAAAAGCTGGTTTTAATTAACTGGAGTCCCTTTTCTCTAACTCAATTTGCTTTTGAAAACCTGAGATCATTTACTGCTATAGCTCTGGCTGTGTTTCTCTCACTGAGTGAAGTCTTTTTTTTTTTTTTCACTGAGGAAAAGATGACCTCCTAGATCTTATAAGTTAAGTCACTTTTGAGTATCCTGCTTTTCCCACCCAGAATACTTTGGTATGCTACAACCTATAATAAAGTGATCCCTAGTCCCAAATTAGTGAAAGGGAAATGACATCCAAATAAACAAATGCTGGGCCCAGAATTTTGTAACCTGGTGCAAGAAGGAAAACTGTCAAAACCTTAGAACCCATGCCAATTGATTTCCTGTTCTTTCAACATCCATATTCTACCTCAAGTATTTTAATTGAGCTCTTAGCCACCCTGAAATTCTTATACTGCTGTCATGAATTTTTTATCTAGCATCCCATCCTATGTGTCAACTGCTATGTCACACAATTGAGTGGAGAGAGGACAACAAATCACTCATGCCTAGTTTTTGAGCTTTAACCATTTCTAGTTCTCAGGCAAAAGACTGCAAAAGCAAAAACTTATTCTTAAACCCCAGCATATTTATTTATATTTCTTCTACCATTAATTAATCCATGAAAACAGCATTTTAATATTCTTTTGTTTAAAACACGAAATCCATTTTATTTAACTCCTCTAATATCTCAAGAGAAAAGAGTTGTTAAAATGCAATTTGGCTACATGTAAGCTAAGCATTTTACAGATCATTTATAAATAAACAAGAAAAGAGGTAATAGAGTCACATTCTTGATTAGATTTTATTTTCTAACCTCAAAGGTTATCCAATTAACTAATGAAATAAAGGTGGTAGATGTGATTATCTACTTTTAACAATATTCCATCTGATGTGTGTGTACATGCATTACTGCATGTACACATGGTTTGCAATTTTATATTTTATATAAACCTTTTCTTTCCATTCTCTTTTTAGAAAACAGAGAAATTCAACCTCCTTTCATACATTCATTCCTGTAACTGATGGTGGTGCGGGGGCTGCTGTGGCTGAGTCACTGAGAAGAAATATTAGGGTACAGTGACATCTACAGGCGTTATGTATATTGTTAAATAGGATACAATTATCATCTGCTGAGGAATGGACTAAAGGGCCTCTCTGCCTTAGATTCAAATGTGCCTTGCTCACAGCAACCAACAGAAAAGGTTGGAACAATTAAGCTGGAACAGATGACATAAGAGATATTGCTAAAATTGAAATCCATGAATTAAATGAGCCTTTGTTTCAGCCGTTTTGTTATACTTCATTTCTCTTCATTTTTTTAGGTGGAAATAGTAGTTTGGCAGTTTATTTTAGAAATCTATACAGTACATTCATAAAAAGTTCAGAGTGGTCACTACAAATTCATGAAAATTTAGTAGAAGGAATGTGCCAGCTAGAAATTCTAAAAAGTCTCTTTTATTTCTTTTACATGGTGATAGAGATCAAATCCAGGTCATCCTGCATACTAAGTTCATTTACTACTACCAAGATATACTCTCAGGCCCTCAAAAAGCCTTTTTTGGCTCTTAGTGATAGAATAGTGCAAAAGTAAAATCTTTCCAGAGGTGTGTTTCAGTATTTACAACTCAGATTAGCATTATGTCAGAAGTTATCTCTTCATTTTCTTCACAGCAAGAGTGGGGAAAACATTAACAGCAAGGGGATGGATAATAAAATAGTAACAGCAAGGGGCTGGATAATAAAATATAATGGAATTAGGCTCATTGGTGTCTGTGATGGTTAATTGTATGTGTCAACTTGACAGGGTTAAAGGAATACCCAAGTAACAAGGAAAGCATGATTTCTGGGTATTTGAGTGAGGGTGTCTCTAGAAAAGATTTGCATTTGAATTAGTAGACTGAGTAAAGAAATTCTACCCTCACCTTTGTGGGCAGGCACCATCCAATCCAATGAGGGCTCACATAGAACAAAATGGTAAAGGAAAGGTAAATTTGGTCTATCTACTGGAGCTAGGACATCTGTCTTCTCCAATCCTCAAACATTGAAACTGCAGGTTCTTGGGTCTTCAGACTTAAGGGCCTATAAAAATGAGACCAACTCCCCACTCAACTGGGGACTGAATTGTGCTGCCAGCTTTCCTGGTCCTCTTAGTTTTCAGAGGGCATATTATGGGACTTCTCTGCCTCCATAATTTTGTGAACAATTTCTCCTACCTATCTACCCTTTATTTTCTGTGTCTCTGGAAAACTTTAATAAATGTCATTTATTTTGCTATCTGGGTAAAAGAAAAAAATCAAATCAAAGAAAGAAGAAGACAAAATTTAAACTATTTGTAGGTATTTTGTGTTATTGTATTTCTCATGGTGGCTAGACAGGCTTAATTAGTCAATAAGAAAAAATAAACTGTAAAGCTACTTTTCAAAACTTTTTATTCTAATGTCTGTGAATATCACAGAAAAGAATAATAAATTTAATCATGATTGGGATTTAACCATCAAGCTGCTAAGATACCTTTATCAATATCCAATATGTTCAAAGTACTATCCAGACTTGCTTAAAGGTAGAAAAATCGAACAGCTTAATTTGTTTCTATTATTCCTTAATGACTTCTATTTCTCTTTCCTTTTTCTCCTTCCAGTATTTCCTTAACAAGGACAAAACATGTAAGTTTCCAGGGGCCACGACCAACATTCTTGGTAGAGCAATTTTATCAACAGTAGAGCAATTTTGTCAACAGGCTAATCAAGGGAACTGTCTGCCAGGAGATGGTTCCTCAAAAACACGGACTATAGGATGGTCTTCTACTTGGTTGCCTCTCCTGTAAGGGTACAGCATAGTTGTGAGCTTCTTGGAGACTCCCAAAGAACCTATTTTTGTGTCCAATTAGCAGATTAGGATATGGGCACTGCTACACTCAGGAAATCTGCCTGTCAGTATTAGAGTAGGAGGAACAGCTACATAAATGGGGTGAGCATTAACGAGAGAGAGAAAAGATGTGTCTTAAGTTAGACCCCATTCCATACTCACCAGTTACAACCCAAAATCCATGACTGCCACTCAAGTCTGTC
>PVKS010054528.1:0-10022 GCA_004027875.1 Aplodontia rufa
TCTATGGAAACCAATCCTGTTATTCCAGCCTCTCTTGCTGCTAGAACACAGGTATGTGACCTGGGCCCAATCTGCTGTCCCTGCCCCAGACTTGGAATCAGGAGCTGGTGGCTCAGAGCACCAGGCCACAGGGTACGATCTGGCAATGGCAGCAGCAGATCCTTCAGTTTCCAGATGCAGTAATGGAAGGGGGGCTGTGGACACATCCAGTGCCCAGAATCTGTGGGTCTCCTTCAGGTCAGTTTTGCATTGTGGTTGTGACTTGCTGACCCTCCCAGAGATTCTGTAAGTGACCTGATACTCTTTAATGAGTCCCTCTCCTGCTTACATTACATTAATTTGCTTTCTATAGGTTACGATGAAGAATACTGATTGATACATATTTATTTTTGGCACTGCCATATTTTATGGAGAAACCTCATTTCGATGCCTGTTCTTACTCCTCCAAAGAAAAAGAAGCTTGTACGTCATGCTGTGTTGACACGTTTGGAACAGCTTCATTCACCTAGAGCTATGTAATCTGATATAGGAGCTCCCGGGAACACATAGCTATTTAAACTTAAATTAATTAAATGTAAATAAAATAAAAAATCCAGGCACATTGCAAGCATTCCGTAACCACACGGGGCTAGTAGGTGCCACACTGGGCAGTGATGTTTGGAACATTGTCATTATCACAGAAAGTTCTTTTGGACAGCACAGTCTGGAAGGATCTGAAGATGTCACCGGCCTACCTCACTGAGCCCTCAGAGAGAGTAGAAGACCACTTTGGGATACAGGCATTGCACTATCTGGCCATATTACAAAAAATTTATGTTAACAGAAATGCTATTAGTCCTCTATAAGTACCCGTTTTGCCGACTTTATGGTGTTGCTAGGAATATAATCATATGATTCAGGAGGGGGTTTCATGTTTGTGACTGGTCTGGAATGAGTCTTAACATTATTCTGATTCTAGCCATTTGACTTTGAGCAAATTACTTAGCCTCTCCGGATTCCAATTTCCTTATCAGTCAATTGAAAAAGTCGGATTGGATCACTTCTAAATTGTCTTATGTCCCCAACATCCATAAGTTCTATGATCCCACATGAAAACCCAAAGAGGTTGGTTAAAATCTCTTCGGGGGAGCTGAGAATAGGATTCTGATGACAGTGGGGCATGTTGGGGAGGTAGAGACAGTAAGCATAGAGTCCTTATTCAAGATTTGGTGGGCACCAGCCCTTTAGTGTGGCAAAGCTTAGAACGTGAGAAACAGAATGATAAAGTGAAGAATTTATCCTACAACCGCTCTCACTCTCTCTCTCTCTCTCTGAAATTGCTCCACTGTCATATTTTAATGCGCTGCAATTAACGGTTAAATGTTCAGAAGCAACTTGCAAAGAAGTGAAGTTTTACATCTGCGCTTTCTTTTGGGGTGGCCCAGTCATGCTTGGCAATTCGTTGCTTGCTTTGGGAACACAGTCTGCCCGAAAAACATGAAGTTGTTCCAAACAATTAACTGTGTGTTCTTCTAAAAAATTCAAGCTCACATTTCAAAGTTACCACTTTAGATCTGCCACCTGGTGCATCCCAGGGAAAGACAGCAGCAGGCCCTGCAAAGGGCTTCCTGGTCAGGAATTCACATGCACGCAGCGGTCTGCCTGTCTCTGTAGAGTCTCCTGCCCTGACAGTTTCTAATAACAGATGACGATGTTAGTCCAAAGCTTTTTGAGAAGCAAGTTTATTCTAGGTCAGAGAGTGTTAAGCCCTTGCTGATTTGGTAGCTTAGAGTGTCTTGTTAGAATTGTATACTAGGAAAAAGAACATTTCCTTTTATCTCCAGTAAAGAGTTATGTTATGGATAAAGCTACAACAGAAACGTTCGTTAATCATTTCCTACGTGCTAAGGACATTATATGCCTTACAGTATTTAGTCACAAGCTACCCGTTTTATAGATGTGGAAACAGGCTCTGAGAGGTTTAGCAACTTGATTTGCCTTATAACTCTACGTTCACTAATGGTGTAAAGTTGGGAGGATTCGAAGCTCAGAGCTGCTGTCAACATCGTCACACACTCACATACAGATGGAAAATGATCATAACACACAGAAGAAAGAAGAGAACTGGGAAAAGTCCTGTCTTGATTCCTGAAGTCAATTGTGCCTGCAGCTCTATCTCACTCTTTGAAACTGTGGAGTCAGTCGGGTTACTGTCCCTTGTAACCTATGCTTTTAGGGGGTCAATTTTTCTTTCATGTGCATTATCAAGAATCATATAGACATATATGTGTATACACACACACACACACACACACGCACGCACACGATGGATTTCTACTCAGCAATTAGAAGCAATATTGCAGCCTTTGAAGGTAAATGGATGGCAATGGAAGAAATCATGCTGAGTGAAGTTAGCCAAATCCAGAATCAAGGGTCGAATGTTTTCAGTCATTTGTGGAGGCTGGAGCTAAACCCAGGCATGGGTGAAAGGTAGTCAAACTCATGTATTAGACCCAGCAAAGGCGTCGCAACATGTAATCTAGGGCAACCATAGATGTAGCGTGTAGGGGAAGGGAGGATAGGCAGGGATCTAGGGAGACAATCAACATTGTAGCATACTCTTTACCCCCCTGAGAATCGAAATAATACTCATGCAATCATTTAATTATGGAAAATTCACAACCTAAGCATTTATATTTCTTATAGGGTCAAAATAAAGAAGAACCAAGAGACTGGGGTATGGGTGAGGCAGGGGTAATTCTGGTTTAAGAACATAAGCATGTCATATTGTTACTTTATATGCATTTACGATTGTACAACAGCTCAACTCCTTAATAAAAAATTAAAAAGAATCATATAGACTTATTTTAATTATTGTTACCAATGCAAAAAAAAATACACTTATCTAAGGGATAAATTTTCATGTGGGAATGCATAGGAAGATAACTTCAATGTTTTCCCCTGGGAAAGGCACGGAAACCATATTACCCCCCCCCATGTGCCCTCCAATACCTGGCTGAATGTGGAAGTCCATCAGACCTGTCATTTCCTCCTTCTGGAACATAAGCCCTGAATTGTACCAGAGGAATAATTTAATGTGGCATTTCGCTGAAACATCCTGTAGATATTTTAGGTATTTGCACAGGGAATTTTTTGACCTTTGAATAATATATGTGCTGAGAAAGGTCTTGAGATATTTTAACATGTTAAACTGAGATAGTCCTGAAGGGGGTTTATTTGGGTCTCCAACTTAACATGGGTATTTAAAATGGGTACATATTTTTCCAACATTTAAAAGTGTTGTTCAAGTCTTCGAATACAGGTGGTCACAGGCATTGATAGGCCAGCATAGCCACAACCATCATGAGGACTGAATCTCTTACATGGGAAGTTTATGATTCAGGAATAAATATGATCAAACCTATCCTGTCAGCCCTTTGGCAGGGGAGACCGGAAGCACTTCTGCTCAGTGTGATAGAACACAGCTGAAACTGTGGATTAATTAGAAGCATGCATTTTAACTATTCTGCCAAAAACACAAGGGTCCTGATTCTCCAAGAGCATAAAATGATTCCTAGGTAAGGGTTTGGCATGTTTGAGAACCTGTTAACCCTTCTATGTCATTAGGCTGCCAAAATACAAGACTTCCTCCAGAGGATCTTACATTTCCTCAAAAAGAATAACACTGTGGACGTTTGTGGGTGAGACTGCAATGAATTGGTGATAAGTTATTTACGTTTGATTTTTCCCCCAGATTAATAAAAGGATCTGGACTATACCTCTCTTGCTGGTTGCGGAGTTTCTAGATTCTATTATAGAGGCTGAATACAGCAGACATCCATTATTTCTTTTTTATTTTTATTTAATTTTTTATTTGTTGAATATGGACTTAGAGTTAAGAGGGAATCAAATCATTATCAAGCAATCAAGAACAAACGTAAATTCACATGGTTAGCCAAGGCTGATGCCATTCCATGGTTTCCCTGCTTGGGTTCCCCATGGTTCTGTTTCCCCCAACTGAACTCCTGCGTTAAATGGACTTCTCATGGAGGTCGGAGGTTTCCCTCTGCCTTGATTCCCCCATACTCCCTCCCCCCAGTCTCCTTGATATCCTTCCTAATCCCTCCCTCCTCCCTGCCCACCTCCCTACATCTCCGAGCATCCTAGGCCAGGTTCCCCCTGTTCGTGTAAAAATTCATCCATGTTGAGGTTATTATTAGCTTAGCATGTATCATACAGTATCTGGTTGTATTCTAGCTTCCACAAATGAGAAAATATCGGCCCTTGAGTCTCGAGATTGGGATATTTCACTCAGCATAATTTTTTTCCATCTCCATCCATTTGGTTGCAAAAGCCATAATATCGTGTCATTAATAATTTCTTGAATGAATAAATTCACTAAAGTAGTAAACATATACCTTGAGAGGACAGAAACCACATTGGCAGAGAAGACTTTGGGACCTGGGTGTTAAAGAATGAGTAGGAGTTCTCTTGGTGAAAGGAGGAAGGAGAGAGAGAAGGAAAAGAATTGTAGTCAAGGAATGCAGAATGCACACAGGAATAGAGACCTAGATTCTAAGCATCTGATCATTCCTAGCAGGAATCCATGAATAAAACCTTGCACAATGTAGCAAATGACAAACCTTCACAATAAAAATGCAAACAAAATCCCTGTTCATAAATGCCCTGCCGTGAGCCTTGGCCAGAAACTGGACAGCAGCTAAAACATAAGCATTATATTAGGCCTGTTACTTTTGTGAGGTGATGAAGGTGGCAGGTTCCTCCCTGCTGGTTTCATAAGGCTATTAACGTAATATGGACTTAGTCTAGAATTTTGTCTGGGGCTGCATCACTAAGAGTAGTAACAACGCAAGGATTGGACAGGAAAACGAACTAACCAGCTTCATCTGATAAAGTGGGAAATTCTTCCTTGCTTTGTCTTTGGCAAACTGCTGTGTTGTTGACAGTTGTGTACTTCTGAGACTTTGGATTTGACTTAAGACACCTAAGACAATTTTTAGATATCACCAGGTCTTAGAAATCATTTAACACATTTATCTCCTTTTATGGAGTTAGTGTATGCATATGAAGAGTCTTTAAAGAATGACATCATCCTTTTCTCTCTTAGAAATCATTTAACACATTTATCTCCTTTTATAGTTAGTGTATATGCATATGAAGAGACTTTAAAGAATGACATCACCCTTTTCTCTGGCCAGTGGGATGTTTTGCAAAATGCTATGGGGATGAACTTATTTCCAAAGGTGTTAGGCTAATGGGCTTAGCAGATTCTACACCCTCCTCATGCAAATGCAGAGATCTCTGCAATCTTTCTAACCCATAACATATCTCAAATAGCACGCATTTGCCAATGGCACAAAGGGGGTAACGTAACATCCCTTACAATAATTAACAAACCATCTGGGGCAGATTTAGACAGCTATTCTTAAAGTGCTTGACTCTCCTTTCCAATTAGGGACAATCAAATGCTAACCAAACATCCTGGAGTTTGGATTCATATTAGGTACCACAGATGTTAACTAATTATCCCTAGAGTGCGTATTGAAGTTAACTTGAGTAGTTTAGTTTTCAGCAAATTTATCCCTTATCCTATCTGTCACATCTTCTCACTCTCCCAGAAATGAACAAATATAAATTTAAGAAAAAAAATACTCATGACTCTAATAACCAAACACAATTGCCCTTTTAAATTCAGTGAAAAGAATGGCAAACTACAATGTTTAAATTAAAGTGAAACTGTAAGTTAGAATAGATTTTTCTTTGCATAATCTGCCTAATTGTCCTTTCTCCCAGTGGACCTCAGGTGTAGTTATATTACATCTAATTTATTACTAATGTAATTAAACACTAAAGATTGTGAAAAAAATTATAATATAAAATCTAATAGATTAATTATATTTCCATACACATTTTGGGGGCAGATAGTGAATAGCCATGCTACAGATAATACTCATTGATGTTATGTGAGTATCAGGGAGAAGTGAGGGTAAGATTAATGTCTTGTTTTGGCCCAAGAGAATAAGGTAGGAGATGAACCTGGCTTTGGTTCTCTCTCCAGTAGGCTGGATGGGAGCTAACCATGGAAGACTTACAAACAATGACCAGACTAGAAGTCCAGCACCTTAGTCCCTTCAGTGGGAGCCACTTTGATACAAAGGACAATGAGACAGGAAGACCCCTCAATGAGACTAGTCTTTCTGAATGCAAGCTCTAGTTACTGGCCTCATTATGTGGAGGGCTAGAAATTGTGCAAAGACCAATGAACAGATCAATGGAAGTGGCAGTTATTACACACAAGAATAGTTGTCCTTCACTTCCTCAAAAGACTAGGATGGAACCACCATATGACCCAGCTATCTTGGTATCTATCCTAACGAATGAAAGGCATCATGCTATAGCACTACATGCAGACCCATGTTCATAGCAACACAATTCACAGTAGTCAAAGTGTAGATCCAGTCTAGGAGCCCATCAACAGATGAATGGATAAAGAGAATGTGGTTTATATACACAATGCAGTCTTCTTCAGCCACAAAGAATAAAAATTATTCATTTCCTGAAATTATGTCATTTGTAGGAACATAGATGGAACTTGTGAAAAAAAAGAAGCCAGACTCAGAAGGTCAAAGGCCATGTTTTCTATATGTGGAAGTCAGAGAGAAAACGGGAAAAGAAAGTTGTGTGTGTTCGGGGGCGTGTTTCATGAAAATAGAAAAGGGAACAGTAAAATAGAGAAAAGATACCAGGGGGAGAGGGAGGAAGAGAGGGAAAAGAGAAATACTGGGGAATCATTTTGGCCAAATTATATTGTTCCATTGTGTGCATATATGAATATGGAGCAACAAATCCCACCATTATGCACAACTGTGATGCACCAATAAAAAGTATGGAAGGAAATAAATAAAGAATAGCTCTCCTTCCAAGTATACCCTGCTCCAGGATACCCTAGAGCTCTTGGATACGTTGCCTCAGAAGAATGAGAACACCACCAACTTTGGAGTCAAAAAGTCAGAAGGCTGAGCTCTGTGGCCCTGAGTAGCACAACTGAACAGTGACCTCACCACGTCCCCACAGGTTCACCATATGTAAGAATAGCTCCATGGCTCCATGACAAGGTTTTTCATGATGAATAATGAGATAACTCTTGGGGGGGAGAGAGATTTTTTTCCTGTGGGCAACCAACAAAATATGTTTATTAAAGAAACCCTGCACACAATTTACTGCTTATTATTCATACTGATTCACTCACCTATTCTTGTTATTTTGGGGACAAGTCTTGACTCTGAGGCTTTTGGACTGTGGACTGATACTCATCTTGAACCCTGTTGTCAATGCGCCTTATTTGTTGTTGTTGTTGTTGTTTTAATTTTTAGGGGGCTGGAGCGGTGGCTCAGTGGTTTTGGCGCTTGCCTGGCAAGCCCGAGGACCCAGGTTCAAACCTTAGCACCACGTACACAACTAAGTGTTGGAGCAACTAAAGCCATGTGAAAAACTAAATAAAGTTGTTTCTCTCTTTCTCTGTCTCTCTCACTGTCCCTCTCTCTTTAAAAAAAATTAGTACCTTTAATTATACATGATAGTGGGGTTCATCTTGACATATTCATAAACGCATACAGCACAGTTTTGACCCCTTTTCTCCCCTTCTCGCCCCTGATCCCCTTCCTCTACACTATTGATCTTCCTTCTATATATTGATTGATTTTTAACTGGTGCATTACAGTTAAATATTAAATTGGAATGCACTGTGATATATTCAGACATGCACATAGCATAATTTGGTCAGCTTCCCCCTTCTTCCCCTTTCCCTTCCTTCTTTCTCTCCCCCTTGGTTCCCCACTTCTACTCCACTACTCTTCCTTCTGTTTTCAGGAGATCCCCCTTTTTTAGTCTCTTTTTCTCTCTTGCTTCTGCGTCTGAGAGAAAGCATTCGAGCCTTGACTTCTGATTCTGGCTTATTTCACTTAGCGTGATGATCTCCAGTTCCATCCATTTAGCAGAAATTCTATAATTCCATTCTTCTTTACAGCTGGGTAGAAGAATGTCATTGTATGTATATATACACCACATTTTCTTAAACTGTTCATCTGCTGATGGGCACCTGGGCTGATTTCATAACTTGGCTGTTGTGGATTGTGCTGCTATAAACATTGATATGCATGTATTGGGGACAGTATTAAATTGAAAAGCTTCTGCACAGCAAAGAAAACAAGAGTGTGATGAGAGAGCCAAGCAAATGGGAGAGAAATCTATGCCAGCTACTCTTCTAATAGGGGATGAATAACCACAATATGTAAAGAACTCAAAAATAACCCCCCAAAACAAATAGCCCCATCAATAAACGGCTGAAAGATGTAAAGAGACTTTTCTCAAAATAAGATATAAATGGCCAACAAATATATATGAAAAAAATGTTTCAACACCCTTAGCAATCAGAGAGATGCAAATCAAAACTGCATTGAGATTTCATCTCACCTCAAAATAGCAATCATCAAGAATACAAGTAATGATAATTGCTGGTGAGGATGTTGGGGGAAAGGTTCATTGATGGTTGGACTGCAAATGAATACAACCATTTTGGAAGCAGTATACACATTCCTCAAAAGGCTAGGATTGGAACTACCATATGACCCAGCTATCCCACTCTTTCGTATTTATCCAAAAGAACTAAAATAAGCATACTCTACTGATTTTAAAAAAGAGCTTTTATTTATCATTGATTGCGATCATCTAAGGATGGTGGATGACAGTAGTTGGGGGACTTTGCTAATCAGATTGATGGATGGAAGAATAAGGAAAGAGCTAAATTGCTTCCACTCATTCATCCAGCACATGGACATTTGAGATACAGGTAAACAAGGGAAACAAAGTACCTGATCATTTAGAGTTTACCTTTCTAGTTGAGGCAGAAAAATACTAAATAGATAAATGGAAAAATAATATAATATGGGTAATGGTGAGTGCTAGAGAGAAAAAGAAAGATGGGGAAGGGTCAGAGAATGGCAGGAGGGGGAGGAGTCAAGGGGGAAGGTGTCAGTTTCAGGATGCTTGGATAGGGCCTCCCACTGAGTCGGTTGGCAAGTCCTGCAACACTCAGGGCTGGAGAGTGTGCCAGAGCATTGAGGTGCAAGAACCCCGCAGTGAACATTAACTGGATAGGTTCGATAAATTCTCCAGTGCTAGCTACAGACCAGGGAGAGAATAGGGGATATGTGATAGGAGGTGAACTCTGAGAGATAGCCAGGGCCCAGATAACATAGGGGTCTGGCAAGATTTTATCCCAAGTGGAATGGGAAGCCATTGAGGGTGTTGAAAAGAATGTTCCCATTTATGTGCATAAGATTTGGAGGCCTGGCAAGGGAGGACAACAGAGATAGAGACAGGAAATGGGGTGATTTAGATGCCTCCTGGAGATGGTTTGAGGGCAATAGATCCTCTACCTTGTCTCCCCACTGGCTTTTTATTAAAGAGGAGAGAAACGGACAAGGAACAAGCACAGTGCATGATGTGACCTCTCACTGCCACCTGTTCCACAGAACCTTTGGGAAGTGCTCCATGATGGATAGTACTCTGGGTGAGAGATCCCAGATGGCGGGCAGGGAGAGTGCTGTGATTGACTTAATGGCTAGGCAGGGTGGGTGAGAGGAGAGCGTGTGACACAGGCAGAGAAACCCCGGCATGGCATGTGGCAGAAACTCACAGTGTGCCTTTCTTCCCCCTTCCCTCCTCCTTACTGTGTTGTTTTTTTTTTTTAATTTTATTTTTTTTATTTTTTTTTATTTTTTGAACAACCTTACACGATTTTAACAAAATAATATAAAATGTGTATAAAATGTGTATAAAATGTGTAAATATTCTGGATATTGCAATTATCTCCAGGAGTGCCCCCCCAATTACCCTCCCTTATCCCTCCCTTCCCTTTCCCTTTATAACTCTAAAAAAAAGATATTAGATTATAAAGCATTACATCTTATCTGGATTTAACTCATGTTACTAGACCAACTTTCTCATTGTCCAGGGTCTAG
>PVKS010054529.1:0-10017 GCA_004027875.1 Aplodontia rufa
GCTATCTTTCTTTCAGACTGTGCTTTTGCCCCCTTTATCAAATATCAAATAGTTAAAGATACGGGGGTTTGTCTCCGGATCTTCAATTCTGCTCCACTGATCTTCGGTTCTGTTTTGATACCAATACCAAGCTGTGTTTACTACTACGGCTCTGTAGTATAATTTTAAATCAGGGATTGAGATACCCGCTATTTCTTCCTTTCTATAGAGTAGTGTTTTGGCTAGTCTGGGCCTCCTGTTATTCCATATGAACTGGCGAATTGCTTTTTCTGTATCTGTGAAGAACGTCATAGGTATCTTGATGGGGATTGCATTGAATCTGTATAAGGCTTTGGGTAGAATGGCCATCTTTATTATATTGATTCTGCCTAACCATGAGCATGGAATGTTTTTCCATCTACACAGGTCTTCTGTAATTTCTTTTTTTAGTGTTTGATAATTTTCTTTGTAGAGGTCCTTAACTTCCTTTGTAAGGTTAATGCCTAAGTATTTCATTTTTTTGGAAGTGATGGTGAATGGGAGAGATTTCATGCAAACTTTAAACCAGCAAATGATATTTCTTTATTTGATTCAAGAATTCCTCCAAATCTCTGATTTCTCAGAAATTTTTAAAAAGGATTTTAGGCTTCTTTTCATGCGTTTTTAGTATATAATTTTATTTTGAATTTTTGTTGTGGTAAAATACACAAGTGTGTCATTTTTACAAATCTGAAGAGGCCAATTCATCCTATAAAGGGATGAGTGATGAGGTTGACGAAATGATCCATTCACCCTGGAAACTTGCATGGTTGTCTCCAGCAGGGGACTTCCTAGGGAACAAAACTTATAGAAGCAGGACAATATGACTCAGTGCATCTCTAAATGAGGAAATGGAACAATAATTGTTTCTTTAAAAAATAGAGATTCTTACAACCTAAGGCTTTTGTAGAGATGTACTGGGAAGGAATTCGGGGGAGGGATAAGGGTGGGTAACTGGGAGGGACTCTGGGGGTAAATCTAATTTTCAAAATTTATATATATATATATATATATTCATTAGAAGCTTGTTTGATTGTTTAACAAATAAATTCTGAATAAAAAGACTATAAAAATAGAGATTCTATGTCACTTTCTGGGTTTTCAGATCAAAAAGTGGTAAAAGAAATATGCCATTCATTTTACTCAAATGTCAGGTCATTTATTGGGATAATAATGCATATTCTCAACCATTTAAGGTCTGCCTTTTTATTCTAATTTAGTCACCTGCTTCATTTGTTTTCATTTAAATACTGAATAGACCTGGATTGCAGATCATTAAAAATAATAATGGCCAGTTGAATGATTCTCATGGCCATCACTGCCAAGGCTTCCAAATGAAGCTCTGGCTTCCTGTGAATCCCACCCCTCAGTCTCTGAATCGCCACTGGAAAGCAGCCCTGTACACTCCACTAACTGCTGAGGGGTTAACAGTTGCTGAATGGGGGAAAGCAGCCATTTCCACCCTCATCTTATTATGCTGCGTAGAATCCCATGTGAAAGAGCAAGCACACCAGCCATCGCACATTATGAGTTTAGCTCCTTCCGAGTCTCAGGGCACATCATCTGACTGTTATTGTCTGGAAATCTGATAGTCCTCCTCAGTGTTGATTAATTACTATTAAACATTATTAAAAGTCTGCACTGTGGCTGGTCTTATTTGCTCACAAAGTACAAAAGATTCCTTATAACATGTTTAATACAGACGAGCATTTAAAATTCAGACCAAGATTTATAGCAAGATCAGGCACAATTTAACACCATCAGACATGGTATTTACAAATAAAATACATCAAATCAGGTCTACATATTTTTCTTTTACCACTGCTTCCCATTTTCTTTTTCTTTTAATGTCGTCTTTGAGTGTTATTCCAAATACATAATTGGTGTGATTCTAAAAATGTTAAATATACCCAATGTGTTTTCTTCAGAAATATTTGACTGGACCCTCTATAAAAATGACTGTCGGTTACCAAGTGGGGTTTTACAAGATGTGCACTAGAATTAAACCATAAGGTCAGTAGAAAAACTAGGAAAAGACAGCCCAAATGGAAATGTGATTGTCATTTTACCAAATCATAAGTAACTATAAAAATTCCCCAACCTACCCTCACATATTTAGTCTGTGAGCCAAGGACATTGATGTAGCTAAGTAGTGTTCTTGCATAAAGAAGGTGTGAGGGAGGAGAGGGAAGGTCTTTTTTTGTTGGTGACCATGGACCTGTTTCACAGGGCCCTGTGAGACTACCATTTCTGTAGCCCATGGGTGTTATCATATGGGCTTTCTGTGGTGCCCAACACAACTGGAGATCAGAGCTTGGGCTTTGTGTGGGAAGCAGCCCACTCTCCTAAACAGTCAAGGGAAGAGAGCGGTGGCACTTAATGTTCTCAGCCTATGGCAGACAGTGACCTGGACCTTGACCTTGACCACCTACTGGTGTTCCTTCAGACACTGTGTCCTCCTGCTGTCCATCAGTGGAATCCATATTGTTCTAACACACACCAGTTCTTTCCCTGTTTCAGAAATGGCTCTTACTTCAGCTAGAGAGGGCGAAGCTTTCCAATTAATCTAGAGACTGCATTGGATAAAAAGTCCAGAAAGACAAGGCAAACTTTTAAGGTATTCTTGATAGATAAACAGGCGAGTGAAGAAAGGGGAGTGCTACTGTAAAGTGTGGCCCATTCTGACACTTTTCAATAAAGAAGAAAATGGTACAGCAATGTGAAGTTGTACATGTACTATTATCAGGACTCCAGAAAAGAAACAAAAATTGTGCACATGATTAAGAAATGCAAGAGGTGGTTAAAATGCCATTTCTGTGTTGTGGCAATATGGATGAATTCTGTCTTCCTTTCAATTTTTATTTCCTACATTTTCCATAATAAGCATGAAAATCTTTTCATAATGAAACAAAATGAATAAACTAAGAAACACACACATAGGCATTTACATGCTAAAAATATCTTTAAAGAATTTTAAACAACCAAAGTTATAACTCCCTGTTTTGTGTGGAGTCTGAAATTCTCATTTTGGTTGAAAGTCTTATCTTCCAGAAAAGAAATCTCATTTTAAATGTAAAAAAATACTGCATAGTAGAGGGAACATTAATCTATGAACACCTCCATCTGAAAAACATATTTGAGTTTTGAGCTGGAAATCTGAAGAGGGTACAAACCTAAGTATGTAAGAGACTTACTGGGATTTTGTTTCATTTTTCTGGTATCCACCTGGGGTCTTGTGCATGCTAGACAACCATTCTACCACACCAGCCCTCCACAGGGACATTAATGCAGACAGGCCTAGGTCTTGAAAGCTTTCTGCCTGTGGCGGACGCATCTCAGTAAGTGCCTGAGTGCCTGAGAGGACAAGGACTCTGAAGCTATTTTCATTCTGGAAAGTGGGGTCTGGAACTTGGAGACAGTTAAGGAGAATAAAGGAGGGAGGAATGGGATAAATAAATTAACTTTATTTCTTAACCACATCTGAAACTGTAGCAAGCAGCTTTAATCATAAATTTTTATACAAACCCATGATTTCTTCTGCAAAAATAAATCCCTGGCAGTGAAAATATTGTGTCAAAATGTATAGATAACCTAATACTTTTTTTTTTTAAGTAGTGTTAGAGATCAACCCAGGCCTTGCACATGCTGGGCAAGTACTCCAATTCTAAGCTACATCCTCTGTCCCAGATGTCCCAGATATCCAGATATTTCTCTCTCTTATTCCATTTTTTTTGACATGTGATATCCTTTGTTGCCCAAGCTAGCCTCAAACTCCTGGGCTCAAGGGATTCTCCTGCCTCAGTTTCCATGATAGTTGGAACTACAAGTTTATACTACCACACTCAGCAGATCTGGACTCTTGGTAGCCAATTTCAGCCACATTCTAGATGTAAGGCATTCTTTTCCATTTACTGTATGCCAGATGGGAAGCAGCTTGTCTTACAGAGTTTCTATGAGACTTCCACAAAAAAGAAGAGCCACTCAATACCCAGGACCTACTGGCAGACATCCCTAGAAGTTGCCTTTTAAGTGCTTCTTTGTTGAGCATTAGAATGTCCAGGAGGACTTACACAGGTGTGTAGGAGGTAGTTTCAAAGTCACTTATTCAGGAGAACAGCTGGTGACATCTTAAAGTGAAGCAGGAGCCGTTACAAGGGCTTGACTACACAGCTCATATTGTAAAACAAACCTTTTTGTTTACAGCAGTCAAATCCAACTGTCTACCAAGGATCAAATTAACAGAAAATAAGCTCTGGAAGGCTGACAGCTTTAATTGTCATTTAATAGACCTATTTCCTAAGCTCTCTAATATCGTGTGTTGATTGTGATTGCCAAGGGTCCCATGGGTAAATCTAATTTAAATTGAGGCTCAATTTGGCCAGGATTGAAGAACTACTGGGTGGCAATTGTGGAACAAAACTGGGTAAAATTTCTTTTCTTTTTTTTTGGTGGTTAAAGCACTTAACTTCAGAACTTAAATACAGCCCATCTGGAATCCTTAAATGAAAAGCATTGGCTCTCAGAGAAAGAATTTAAAGGTCTCTTTGTCTTCCACCAAAGGTTTTAAAAGGCAGTCAGCAATTAATAAATGAGATCATCAGCAAAAATAAAAAAAATTTTTAAGCTGAATTTTAATAGACTCATATCTCAACCTGTGTTCCATAGTGTTTAGGATGAAAGGATGCTGGTTATTTGTATGACCTCTGGGAGACCCATAATGATTGGGGGGAAAGAAATTATAATCCTTTAGCCATTCATGCTTGGAAGATTGCTTTCAATAGGTAATAAATTATCCATGTCCGGCTTTTCTTCGGAGGAACATTCAGAAATTACCAGGAAGTATATAATGGATTGATGTTCTCCGCACCAGTTGTCATTTTTTTCTGTTCCTCCTCCCTCTTTCCCCAGTTATCTATTAGGGTCATCCCTAATGACAGCTTCAAAAGCCTCTATTTTATTTACACAAGGAATACTGCTTTTCCAGCGCTATCTGCTGTCACAGACACTGGACACGCTTTATAACCCATGTGGTTCTCATTAAATCTTCACCTGAGATTGAGACCTGCCACCTAAATTAGTGGAGCTCCTCTGAGACCTACTTAAGGGTTATGTCCTTTTTATTGCTGTAATCCAAAAGCAGGGTCATTACAAATGTGAATCAGACAGGACACACCTAAGTATCCTCCCACCAATATCCATAAGGTGATTTCGCCAACCTTCAAGAAAATGTAGTACTTTGGCCATGCAACAGTGTGGGAAATGGTGTCCCCAAGTCCCCAACACAGTGACAGCACCATGTTCTTACATATGCCATTTATGTTGAAAAAGTCACTGTCAGAAAAAAAAAATCTTTTGAGGATTGATAAAATGCTACAGTCTCCAAAAGCTATTCAGGGTTTTAAGAAGAAGAAGATGTGGTAGGATAAAGAAAAATCAATAGTTAATATCTCATATGGAAAGTAAAATGAGTTTCTTGCATTTTTTTAATACATGTATAATTTTTTCTAGTTCTGAATGAACTTCTGTACAATCTCCTTGATAATGCAGCAACTGTGATTTATATACACAATCAAGTTTTCTGTGATGAAATATCAGGCCCTCATGTTTGCTGATTGAATAGAGGCTAATATAAAGGGACTCATTTCTTTTTTACTTATGTAAATAGAAGATGTAGAAAATAATAATGTGAATTGGAAATAATTAAACGTTTTAAAAACTGTTGGGAAAAAACCTTGATATAGTCTTATGCTTGAAAAAAAATATCCCAGTTTCTTTTTCTGAGATTCAAAAGCAAGGGCCATGAGCTAGAGTTCTTTGCTCATTTGAAGTAAATTGCCTTGACAGTGCATAAGAGGCAGAAAAGCTCTGAGATAATTGGGTTCAAAACAAGTGTTTGCAGAATGGAGACAGGAAGCTTTCTGTATGGATTAAAGGATGTGTAAATGAATGATTGGGTTAGAGGTTCTATCTGTGAAAAGATACATATAGGGACCATAATTCAAGTAGAGTAGAAAAGAAGAGAGAGTATTTGAATATTAATTCGATATACTCAACTACCTACTGTGTGCAGCTGAGCATTTGGGACATACGCTTTGTGGGCATTGCTATGGGAACTATGCCTCTATTCCCCAGTCTGCTCTGAACATCACCTGCAGCTTTCATGGGTAAACCCAATCTCACAAAGGACTCTCTCCCACAAGTATCTGGGTCTTTCTGCCAGATATGTTCTCTGGCCACAGGAGTGCTCACTACCTGCATATCACATGGGACTGAAGCCCTGGGAAAAATAAAATCTCAGAAGTAGCTCTCAAACACTGATGGATGCTGAGTAGCACAGACTGGTGCATTTATAAAGGATAGAAACTTATTGGGGCCATGCTCTGAAGGTTGGGAAGATCAGGCAGATGGGTTGGGAAAAGTTCCTCTTGCTGGTGAGGACTCTGCAGAGTCCTGAAATAGTGCAGGACATCCAGGGGTGAGACAACTTCCTAGTTTATGTCTCTTCGCTTCTTTTAAAGCCATTGTCTATTGGGTTAGGTCCCCCGTCCTTTACAGTCTCATTTGCAGTCTCATTTAACCTTAAGTATCTCTCAAGGGTCCCACCTCCAAATACCAGGATTGTGTAAAATTTTCATGCTCTTTAGTCCCCTTGCAATGGAGACTAAATTTCAACGTGAGTTTCGGTGGGAATATTGAAACCACGGCAATGTTTCAATATCTCTTGGTGGTCCAACTGTGGGCTATGGAATGAATCTTGGCACAGTGGCTCATAGAAGTGAATTGTTCATAAGTGCACCCTTATTTGCCTTCCTCCTTTCACTGTCTGGCCTCCCCAGAGCTACACCTTGCTTCCTGGGAAAACTTCCCAAGTAAACTACCTTTACTCAGATTCTTTATCAGGCTCAGCTTTGACTGCAATCCAAAGATATGGACTGAATGGAATTTGATGGAGAAATATTGGAAGACATTTTATTAAAAAATGTTAATCCTTCTTGATTTCTACTCAGAAGAGTTGCATGGGAAATGAGAATGTTTTGTGGATGGGAATGAGGATAAGTCTTGAAGAGCAATATTTGAGAGGAGAAGCAAGAATTGATTCCAGACTGTTTATGACGTTTATTTGATTAAGAAGTTGAAGTTGAACCTGGTTCTTAGCTTTGAGGATGGTCATAAAGCTAACATCATCTCCACTGACTACAGTGTTACAATAGAAATAGGGGAAACATTAGGAAAAACTCCTCAAGGATTGTATATAGCTTGTGATGTTTAGAATTTTAGGTTTTTTCTTCAGATTCCCATATCACTAGATTCTTTCCAATAGAACTGCTGAAATGCTCCTGTGCACTTACAATTTTTCCTTCTCTTTAGAAGACCAAGGTGAGGAAGTAAGGCAGAAATCCCTGTGTTTTGGGGGGTCTAGTTGATCCCATAGTGTATAATGTACATCTGTTTTCTTCCTTCTTCAAACAACTCAAGAGCGAAAACAAAAAAGCCTTAACACAGAATAACACCTGCTGTATACTTTGAACTGGAAAGGACACTTAGACCTGTTTATTCTTGTATCTTAATTTAACCGGATTTTCTTGTAATTCAATGATGTCCATTAACCAAGCCAGTTTTTAAAGCTGATTCAGTATGCTTTTTATAGCATATATTTTAAAACCTTTTCCCTACTTTGTCTTTTTCTGACTTTATGGGTCTATTTTGGATTAATATGGAGGTTGCCTTTCTAGTGCCATCTTAGTGAATTTATAACCAAGAGGGTTCCGGTCTGCTTTCAAGGTTATGAGCTGAGCTAGGTGATGACAGAATAGCAACAGTCAAGTGGAACTGATTTTCCCAACCAGCCTTGCTCACCATCTGACGTGTGGAATTTTTTCCAGCTTTCACAGCTGAGGCATTGCTAATTGTTGAATTTACATTAAGAGTGTAAGCTCTGGCAAGCCTGAAATTCATTTTGGCTCATTTCCTCAGCCTCATTCTACAAATAGTATCTCCAGCCCCAAATTCTGAGGCCAAAGGAGAAACATCCTGAACTGTGCAAGGCAGGACTTTGGCCTTTATTTTTTTTCACTAGAGAAAGATGTTCTTAATACAAGTAAAAAGAATTAGAAAATGTTTCTCCAGCCAATACCTTTTATGCATTATTGTAGACCTAATGACTTCGCCTTTTGCCCAGGAGGGACTGAGTTTTTTTCATTTCAGAGCAATTTGGGCAGAGGGAGTATTAGTTCATTTTGGGGGAATTTTGAGCATTTCCTTTCAGTTTCTTCCATTCCGGCAAAAACTCAGCTTGTGGCTATGTGGGAAGTTGAACTATGTTTAAGTCAGCCCTGATTTAACCAAATTGTCCAGACTTTCTTGAGAATTCATCTTGTGGTGATAGAAAAAACAGTTGCAAGCATTTTTTGAAGATGGGACTTTTTTTATTTATTTTAGTAGTAAACAACATCTCAAAATTAACATTTAGACATGTAGCTGGTTATTGACTGTTAGCTGAAACAGATTTCCTCTGTGAACCAGTATTAGAGATTTTAAAATATTAATATTATTTAGATTACTTTTAGATCATCATAAAAAAGTTAACAGCACAGAAAGTTCTTATACTCCTTTGATTCACCCCCAGTGTTTGTTTTTTAGAATAGCATCTTACATTGGTGGGTACTTTTGTTATATGACTGAACTAATACTGATACACTACTATTAACTGAAATACAAAGTATGCATTAAGGTTCACTCTGTGTCGTACAGTTTTATAGGTTTTGACAAATGCATAACATCATTCATTACCATTATAAAATAGTTTCAAACAAGGTCAACATTACCTGTGCTTCACCTATTATTCCTCTCTCTCTTTCCTGTAACTCCTGGCATCCAATGTCTTTTTACTGTCTCTACAGGTTTTCTTCCCAGAATTCCACAAAGTTGGAATCATAGAGTATGCAGCTTTTTCAGACTCACTTATTTCATTTGACAATATACATTTAAGATTTCTTTCAATTCTTGATAGTTTTATGATTTTTAATCACTGAATAATAGTCCATTGAATAAATATAATAAAGTTTGTTGGTATATTCACTTGCTGAAGGATGTCTTGTTTGCTTCTGGTTTGGGCAATTACAAAGAAGGCTGAGTGGAGTGGGGTTTGATGTTGAAAATACTGTATTCAATGATTGTATTTCTTTGAGTTATAAAGAGCTAGCATACACATGTTTAAATGGTATGATTTTGTTTTTTCTGTGATATTGGTTAATCTGTCCAAAAATTAAGTCAGAAATATCCTAGAGAAGAGTCACTCTTCAAATCCTCTCTACTTTTCCTTTTTTGTTAAATGCATGCAGTCAATTTCCTAAGAGCTGTTAGGATATGCAGGAAAGTCTCCATCTTAAAATTAGCTTCCAGCAGCACCAATCTGCAGAGATTTGGTAAACACATCCATTGTACCTACATTGACCATGTTATTGTAATAAAATTTGATCATTTTTCACATATGATGAGTCATTATAAGTTTTACTTTCTTAAGAAGCCAAGCACCTTTAGATGTCAGTTATATAATTGGCTGATAATCTAATGGTTCATAGGCAAGATAAGAATGAAGAAAAAGAGCAAAATAAGACAAATCATCTCCTCTTTCAAGTGAGAATCTCAACAAAATATGGTTGATTCAATGGATGTAAGACAGAAAGAAAACTGGCACCAGAACACCAGGAAATCACTGTTTTTTATTATTTTGTTTGTTTGTTTTGTTCTTGAATTTCAACTTGTTTGGATAGTCTGGATGCCCTGGGGTAAAAATATAGGTGTAATAATGTATAACTGGAAAGTTTGGTTCTTAAAAATGTTTACATGCAAATATGAGGAAAAATAACTGAAGTGAGATTATTTATTTCTTGATGAAGAGAACAGAGAATGACATTAAAACCTTGGAATCAGCTTCCTTTGGAAACTTGTCTAAAGTGCAAGTTTCCTTTACAAGGAAAAGACTGAATTTGTAGACTC
>PVKS010054530.1:0-10021 GCA_004027875.1 Aplodontia rufa
TTTTTTTTTTTTTTTTTTGGTACCAGGGATTGAACTCAGGGGCGTTCTACCACTGAGTCACATCCCCAGTCCATTTTTATTTTTTTATTTTGAGGTAACATCTTGCTAAGTCACTTAGGGCCTCACTAAGTTGTTGCCTTTGAACTTGCAGAGCCTCCTGCCTCAGCCCCCCAACTCACTGGGATTACAGACTCATACCACCACACCCGAACTTGCTCTGTCCTTCTCTCCAGCTTTCACCTGGAGTGTCACCTCCCAAGAGAGGTCTTTCTGGGCTGCCCTAACATTCTTTGTCACGGTCCTGGTCTTTTCCTTCACTATGCTTAATCATGTTGCAATCATATACACAGGTATTCATTTACTTTATTTACAATCTGTCTTACCTCCTTCAATGGCAGTTTTAGTCACTGCTAAATCTGCAGATTTTAGACTTTGGTTGTCAGAAGTTTTCTTTTTGTTTTTATCAATGAATCCATTCCTCATTGATGGATATTTATGCTCTGCAAAATTTTGCTCTCGTATCTACAGTGGCAAGCAACTTAGCTGATAATTCATCCCTGATTTTTACTAGCTGTGCCAAGTTTGTTCCAGAGTGCACCTCTTGCCCAGTGATTCAGGAAAGAGTAATCTTCTATCTCCAGAGTTAAATCTCATCAAATCAGTTGGCCCTACCACCCATGCTAGTGATGCAGTCTGGCCAATAGGATGTGAAGGAAATCTGCCAGGCACCTACTGGAAAAGTTTTTTCATTCTTGAGTACCTGGGTCTGAGGGTGTAGCTCAGTGGCCACACTTGCTAGATTGTTGAGCCTTGGCTTGGATCACTAGCATTAAAAAGAGGGAGAAGAGCTGGATGTGGCGGCACATGCCTGTCCAGCAACTCAGGAGTCTGAGGTAGGAGGACCACAAGTTCGAAACCGGCCTCAGCAATTTATCGAGGCCCTGAGCAACTTAGAGAGACCTTATCTCAAAATAAAAAATAAGGCTGAGGATGTGGCTCAGTGGTTAAGCGACCCTGGGTTTTTTGTTTGTTTTGTTTTTAGGTATTGGGGGTTGAATCCAGGATGCTTTACCGCTGAGTTAAATCATTGGCCCTTTTTATTTTTTTATTTTGAGACAGGGTCTCGTTAAGTTAATGAGGCTGGCCTCAAACCTGCAATCCTTCTGCCTCAGCCTCTGAAGTCAATGGGATTATAGTAGTGTGCCACTGTGCCCAGCTCCTTCCTGTAATTTAAGCAGTTTGAGCCAGATAAGTTTTATGCTTTGCAGTCACAAAGCTGCTACATTCTCTACTTCTTCACAAGCTTGGTGTTTAGAAATATCAGGTTGGAAATGGGCCTTAAGAAGTTATCACCTCATGGGCCCGGCATAGGAGGCTGAGGCAGGAGAATCACAAGTTGGAGACCAGCCTCAGCAACTTAACGAGGCCCTGTCTTAAGATAAAAAATAAGTGTTGGAGTGGTGGCTCAGCATTTGGAGTGCTTGTCTGGCATGCTTGAGGATCTAGGTTCAAACCCCAGCACCATATACACAACTAAGTGTCAGAGAAATAAAGGTCAGATGAAAAAACTAAAAAAATAAAAATTGATTTTTCTCTCTTTCTCTCTCTCTCTCTACCTCCCTCTCTCTCTCTCTCTCATTTAAATATATATATATATTTTATATATATATATATATTTAAAATAAAAAATAATTTTATATATATATATATAAAATAAAAAATAAAAATGGAATGGGCTGGGGATGTGACTCAGTGGTTGAATGTCCCTGGATTCAATTCCCAGTACCAAAAAAAGTTACCATCTCATTGAAGAGTATAGATTGAGTATGTGTAGTTTTTTATGTCAATCAGGCCTCAATACATTTATTGAAAAAAGTTACTTTGACTATAACTTCAACTGTGTAAGTACAATAAGTCACCATTTTAACCCCTTTCTGTGATTTTCCTTGGAATCAAAGTCGTGTTGTAAATGGGTCAATGATTATTTTGTAGAGCACTGTGTCCCACTCCATTTGATCACCTATGGCATTCACAGTTTGGCTACTGGCCTGCCCGTTGGTGGTGGCTATTTCTACCCTCTGGTATAAATGGAATGGTAGAAGTGTGGGAGAAAGTTTCGGCTTTCCCAAAGCGCATCCTATTTACTTCATAACTCCCTTTTTCTGAAAGATTGTTGGGGGGAGGGCAGAGCACAGAATCGCATCTGCTAAAATCTCCCAAAGTGGGTCACGTGGAGCGTTGCCTCTAACATCAAAATCATGTTTTCCTTGTAATTCCAGGAAGGAGGGGGAAGTCAGATCTTAAATAGGTCCCAAATTAGAAGCAGCCCCCCCACCAGCTACACAGCCAAAGTCTTTCTCTTGTGGACTTTCAAACTGGAACCCTGCCAAAAATGTGAGCAAGAATTTGGCCCATTGTTACTTTAAATATCCTGTGTCGCAGGCCATCTAGGAATGTCTAAGTATGGGAATTTTCTGAGGTCTGGGATGTAGATATAAATAACTCGTTTGTTAGATTCTGTCTCCATCCTGCCTCTCCTAGCTTCAGTGGCCATGAATAAACCAACCTTGTAAATAATGGTCAGCAGCACACTCAGTGGTGAGGCCAGTAGAGTAACGCATTTGGAACATGTTCCCTGCTCTCTAACAATAACTTATGTGCCAGGCCAGCTGGGGAACAGCTACTTCCAAGGCCTCCCCACATTCTCTTCAAAGGAGAGTCTGGGAGATCACGGTTCAGGCTGCCTGGGCCTCCACCACATGCTACTGTGATGAGCACATACTTCTGTTGTGTTGGGTAACAGTTGATTAGCTTGATTCCTGTCCTCCTTCCCACATCTTCCACCAGAAGGTTCTCCTGGAGCTGGCTTTTGTCGGTGGTGGCTTAATGGAAAGTTCATAGCAGATCTTCTAGGTCTGACTTCCCCAGATTTCTCTGGGTTTGGGATTACAATAAACCAAAGGTACTGCAGGCAGTGCCTGGACTGAGACCAGTTGACTCCCCATTTTTTTTTATCAAGTAGGACTCAAAGAGGTGGAGTGTGCATGGGGGTTAACTGCATGGCATGACCTCTGTTATGGTATGGATGAAAGGTGTCCCCCAAATCTCAGTATGTGTAACAATGGGAAGGCTGAGGTGAAAGGATTGGGTTAGAGGAGCCTTAACCCAATCAGTGAGTTAATCCCCTCATAGGGACTAACCAGCAACTGAAGACAGGTAGGGTGTGCTGGAGGAGGTGGGTCCTTGGGGGTGTGCTTTGGGGTACAATTTTGTATCTGGAATAGAGTCTCTCTCTGCTTCCTGGAACTATGCCTTGATGCGCTTCCGTCCACCACACTCTTCCGCCATGATGTCCTGCCTCACCTTAAGCCCTGAGGAGTGGAGCTGGCTATGGACGGAGACCTCTCAAACTGTGAGCCCCCAAAATAAATTTTTCCTCCAAAAATTGTTCTGTCAGTCTTTTAGTAACAGAAACAAAAAGGCTGATTAAAACAACCTCATAAGTCCATGTGCCCAGACACCCTCCTGGCCTGCTCAGCTCATCTCCACCTTGCTCCTCCTCCTTTGTGCTAAGAGTTGTTGGAGTGGTGGACCTGAGACCATCTTGTCCTCGATAGACTTTGTTTTTTGTTTGTTTGTACTAGGAATTGAACCCTGGGGTGATTTACCACTGAGCTGCATCTCTAGCCCTTTTTATTTATTTTTTATTTTGAAACAGGGTCTTTTAAAATTGCTTAGGGCCTCACTGAGTTCCTGAGGCTGGGCTCAAACTTATGATCCATGGCTCAGCGTAGAGTTTAAATATCAGATGATCTACGTTCGAATTTTGGCCCAGCTGCACGCTCTCTTTGGGAACACACAGCACAAAGTCTCCCTGACCCTTTACTTCTCCATTTGAAAAATGGTGACAATAATGACCCATCTCAAGGGCCACACCTCTAATTCTAGTGACTTAGGAGGCTGGGGCAGGAGGATCTCAAGTTTAAGGCCAGCCTCTGCAATTTAGTGAGATTCTGTCGCAAAAGGAAAAATAAAAAGGACTAGAGATATAGCTCATTGTTCCTGGGTTCAATCCCCAGTACCACAAAATAATAGTAATAATGTTGATTTGTCTCACATGACTTCTTGTTGGGAATCAGTAAGAGGATGTGCACAGCAGTTATAAGGAAGTAAGAACTCAATAAATGAAGGAAATGGAACTGAGAGAAGAGGAAAAGGAGGGACATAGGACAGAGAACCACAGAGAGATGTGGTAGGTGGGAGCATGGGCACAATGGGCAGAAGCAGATCTCAGATCTGGCAAGCTTGGGAGCTAGAGTCTGGGATGATTTGAGAAGCTCTTGAGGGGAAAAGCAGGGACAGAGTGGCTTCCTTCCACCAGGGTCTTGTACTGGAGTTAGACTGAACCTTCAACCCAGAGCAGCCACCCTGCCTGGTGATAAAGGGTGATGGAGATTCCACAGCCCCCAAAAGGAAAAATCAACCTTCGACAGCAGGCAGAGATTCCCACCAGGAGTGAAGGTCATGACTGCTGAGCGGCCTTCCTGGCTCTGCTACTAATGGCCATCAACCAACATCGACAAGGGACTAGGACATGCGGGGCTCCATATAGACAGCAGGGGAGTCACAGACTAGGTCATGTTCTGGAGGGAAGGAAGCAGATGAGAAAGAACTGCATAGTATGCATTCAGAGAGTGAAAGGGCTACAGAGAAATTAAATCAGGTGACAGTGTAGAGAACGACACATGCACGTGGTGGTCAACGCCTTTCTGAGGAAGTGATGTTTGAGCCAAAACCCAGCTTGCAATTTGAGGCTTGAGCCTCAGGGTAAAGCAGCGGTCTTCCCTCATAGGCCCCCCAGAACCTGGGCCTTACATACATTCACGGACACGCATGCACACCCATACACACGTACCATAAAAAGCAATCAAACTGGGCACGGTGGCGCGCACCTGTAATCCCAGGGACTGAGGCAACAGGACTGCGAGTTGAAGGCCAGCCTCAGCAGCTTAGCAAGGCCTTGTCTCAAAATTAAGAATAAATAACTGGGGGGCGCTGGAGCGGTGGCTCAGCGGTTACGGCGCTTCCCTTGCATGCGCAAGTACGCGGGTTCAAACCCCAGCACCACGTACACAATGAAGTGTGTGAGCAACGGATGTCCATGAAAAATTAAATAAAATTGATTCTGTTTTTCTCTCTCTCTCTCACTGTCCCTCTCTCTTTAAAAAAAAAAAGAATAAATAACTGGGAATGACTCAGTGGTACAATGACTCTGAGTTAAATCCCCAATACCAACCAACAAACAAAAAACCCCCCAAAGAAAAAGCCGTCAAAAAAAAAAATCTGCTGGAACTGCCCAAACACAACAGAACTAGGAGGAACAGCAAACCTAGTGCTTTTCTGAACTAAAACCACGCCTTTCCAGGGCAGAGGCTGGAGCCCTGGGAGCCCTCCGTGGGGAGGGGGCAGCAGACAAATGGTCCAGATAGAGATCTTTCTGAGCGCTGTTTCCCTCCTAGCGACAGCACCTCAGCAACTGGAATCAGCCTGGCTTCCTCCGAGGGCTGGCGGAACTTCACACTCGCAGCCCCGCAGGCTCCAACCCCCCTCCACCTTCCTCAGCGGCCTCCAGGACCACAATCTACAAAGACGTGTGCCAGGGGGTGGGGGTGGGATCAAGGGGAGCCGGGAGAGTTCAAGGCAGGAAGCCTCCCCTTGACCCAAGAGCACAAGCAGAGTTGAAACCACGCTCTTCAGGTCAAAGCTGCCAAAACAAAGTTAAAGGTGCAAAAACAAAGTGAAAAGGTCACACAGCTCGGAACCCAGGGAGAGGCGAAAAGGACCTGGCTGAAAAAGCACTTTTCAGCCACTGTAACAGCAGAAGCCTCAGTGACAAGAGGAGTGTGGGAGGGACGGGCACACAGCACGCCCTGACCAGTTCTTCAGTCACAAACAGGTATTTTTACTTGTTTTAAACAAATCCAAGTCCCCGCTTTCTCTCCCAACCTGCATTTCCTACAGTTTTTCCTATCTCAATGAAGATCTACTTTACCCAGAAACTCAGGCCAAACATCTTAGGCTGATTCCTTGGCTTCTCTTTACTTCATTTTCCATATCTGATCCAGCAGCAAAATCGTTTTGGAAATTAAAGACGTGCATGCAAATATATCCAAAATCTGCACCTTCACCAAAACAGATCCAGAATGCAATCAGTTCTCACCTCCTGGGAGCCAGCTACCATGCTCTGTCACCTCCACCAAAACAGATCCAGAATGCAATCAGTTCTCACCTCCTGGGAGCCAGCTACCATGCTCTGTCACCTGCATTATTCCTATCAGGTCACCCTGCTGCCTCCAACATCCCTGCACAGCAGCCAGAGGGAATTGGCTGAGACGTTTACCAGCTGGGTGGCCCTGGACAGGTCGCCTCCTCACCTCTGCACTTCCATCTCCACATCTGAATGAGAGAGAAAGTAATAGTACCTTCCCAAATGAAATGGGAAGAAGAAGGTGGGGCAGGTAGTGAGTCCTTGTGTTATATTTTTTTCTGTCATTTCACTTACCATGCTGTTTTATAACTGCTTGTTTGACAGTGACCTCTTCCCATTAGAAGTCAGGAAGTATACCTGACCCAACACAGTAGGAAATCACTCTTCTGCTCAAACGCCCCCCACCCCGTATCTAGTTCTCTTTAAGCATTATTTAAGGGTCTGAAGCGGAGGCTCGGTGGTTACAGTGCTTGCCTGGCATGTGCGAGTATGCAGGTTCAAACCCCAGCACCCACTCACACAACTAAGTGTCAGAGCAATGAAAGCCATGTGAAAAACTCAATAAAAATTGATTCTCTCTCTGTCTCTCTCTCTCTCTCACTGTCCTTCTCTCTTTAAGAAAAAAAAATCATTTAAGCTAAACAGGCTTGGTAGCCTGTAATGTAGCAAAGACCTGTCTCGAAATTTTAAAAAATAAAAACAAACTGGGCATAGCTCAGAAGTAGAGCAGCCCTACATTCATGCTCCTGTACCTCATCATTCCTCCATACCTCCTCCTGGGCCAGGAGGCTCCGCTTGATCTGCCCCAGATGGAATCCTCTGCCTCCCCTTTCTCTAATGCACTTCCTGTCCTATGTGCCACACCAAGCAGCTCTATCACAGGACCTTTGTATTGACTGGTCCTTTGTAGGAAGTCTTTGTCTGGATATTTGCATGACTCCCTCCCTCCATTCAGGGCATGTGTTGAAAGAATGAATGAATGAATTTATCAACGACTCAGAAACTGCATAGGAACTTTGTGTTGGACCCAGGACCTTGCACATGCCAGGCAAGCACCCTACCACTGAGCTATATCCACAGCCTTTTTTCTTTTTTTTTAAGAGAGAGAGGGACTGTGAGAGGATCAATTTTATCTAGTTTTTCACTTGGCTTTCATTGCTTTGACACTTCATCGTGTACATGGTGCTGGGGTTCAAATCTGCACCCTCACACATGCCAGGCAAATGCCTAAACCGCTGAAGCACTGCTCCATCCCTATCCATAGCCCCCCCCTTTTTTTTAAAGAGAGAAGGACAGTGAGAGAGAGAGATAGAGAATCAATTTTTATTGAGTTTTTCACATGGCTTTTGTTGTTCCAACACTTATTTGTGTACGTGGGTGCTGGGGTTTGAACCGTGTACTCGCACATGCCAGGCAAGCGCATTAACCACACCAAGCCACCTCTCCAGCCCCATCCACAGTCCTTTTTATTTTTTATATTGAGACAAGATCTCACTAAGTTGCCCAGGCTAGCCTTGAACTTGCAATCCTCCTGCCTCAGCCTCCTGAGTTGTTGGGATTATAGATATGTGCCATTGCACCTGGCCATATACTTTGTATATTATATAGAAAATCATTCAATCCTCATAATCATTATCTCTACTAAATATGACTCCCATTTTAAAGATCGGAAACCAGGTCAAGCCCTGAACCTTCCTGCAGAGGGAACCTTCCACACGCTTTCCCTTCTGCCAGGAGTCTTCTGCTTTCTGCTCACTCCCCCTTGTTCTGCTGTACCTTCAGGTAGGCTCTGACATCTGGTTCCTTAATGCAGTCTCTCCTGCTGCACCTGGTCAGGGGACTCATCCTACCTCTAATACCTGGGTGCTCTGGGAGAGGTCTCCTCACCCCTCTGCATTTCAGTTTCTGCATCTAAAAGGAAGGAGGGTATAATAATATCTGCCTCCTGAGTCTAAAGTGGAGAATAAGTGGAAAAAGAGAAGTAATAACCTTTGAAGAATGCCCAGCATGTCATTAAGTCCTGGTATTAGGTTTTGTCTGTAATTTCATTTACTATGCTATGTTGTAACTGGTTGTTTAAAGAAACATCTTCCTTTGCAATGGTTTGAATGTTTGTGTCACCTCCAAAATTCATGTTGAAACTTAATTCTCAGTGCAGTAGCATTTAGAGATGGGGCCTTTAGGAGGTGGTTAGGTCATGAGGGCTCCTCGTGTGAATGGGATTAAGGACTTTGTAAAGAGGCTTCATAGCATTTGGTCCTTTTTGCCCTTCCTTTCATTCTATCATGTGAGATCACAGAGTTTGTCTCCTCCAGAGGACACAGTACTATACTGGAAGAAGAGACAGAGCCCTCACCAGACACCAAACCTGCCGGTGCCTTGATCTTGGACTTTCCAGCTTCTAGGGCTGTGAGAAATACATTTGTATTGTTTATAAATCACTCTCTCTGATGTTTTGTTACAGCAGCACAAATGGACTAAGACATTCCCTTACCAATTGGACATTACTAGATGGTGGGGCCGTATTTGGCACCTAACACTGCTCACGGCACATGGTAGTTTAACCATCACTGTTTGCTAAGTCAGCAATAATAATAGTAAGAGCTGACATACAGTGTATTCTTTTCATGTGCCAGGCCAGATGCCAAACACTTCAGTGGATTTGCTCATCTAAGCCTCATGACTAACGAAGGAGGTGCTGTTATTTTTACCATTTTACAGACAAGGAAACTGAGGCTTTAAGCAAATTGCCACCCAAAGAGTAAGTGGGGAAGCCAGCATTCAAACTAAACGGAAGGAAGGAAGGAAAGAAACAAATCAACTTGACCTTACTATTGGCTTAGCCAACCAGAGGCTCAAGAGGATTAGCGTACACTTGTGTGTAAAAGGGCAGGAGAGAGCTAATAAATTTGCAAATCTCCCACCCAAATCCCTCACCTCCCTCTGGCTCCAGCCTAAATAATACAACGGCGGCTAATTGTTTCCTGCTGCCTGATGCTATCTCTTGGGCAATCAAGTACCCCTTGGGGTGGGGGTGCCATCTCATTTTCCTGGGAAGAATTGTCATTGTTCACATCTGGGTGAGGGCTTGGGTGAGGATAAGAGCCCCACCGGTTTGGTTTCCATGCATCTCCACTTCCGATTACAACAAATTCCTGCAGAGGAATGTCCATTCCAAAATCACCTGATGAATAAATCATCCAGCCCCAAGGAGCATGGCCCAGACTGCTGCAATGATTCTGTTTCAAAATCAGGAGAGAGGGAGAAAAAAATTCCATCTCTGAACAGCACATTGGGGGAAGTTTCCACTTGCCCTGAGTTTCAATCTCCTTCAGGGACTGTGCAACGTGTGGCCAAATGTTGCCGGCACCTAGCACACAGAGCGGTTTGGGCTTGTCCAGGGCTGGAAACAAAGCTTCACTTGGTCTGGTCTTTCCAAAGTGGTCCTGCTAGCCCGGGAAATGGGTGCTGTTTCAAAGTCACAGTGGGCCACCCCAGCCAGTGCAGGAAGCATGGTGAAGAGATTCTCTGGACAAAGGTGTGAGGTGTTATCAGAGGAGAGGGGGACCTCAGCTCAGGACCAGCAGGGTTCTTAGCATAGGTGATGGAGAAGAATTTCAGCACGAGGCAGACAGAGGCATGGACAGAGGTTTCTGTAGGAAGGCACATACGCATTCAAGGAGAATGCAGCTGCGTCAAGAGAGACAAGCAGCAGCCACTGGGCTGGGGTTCCAATATTTATAGAAGGGCAGC
>PVKS010054531.1:0-10030 GCA_004027875.1 Aplodontia rufa
ATAAAAAAAAAAAAATACACACACACACAAACACACACACACATGACACTAGGAAGGGGTAGATTGGTGGCTCAGCAGTTTGAGCACTTGCCTGGCATGTGCAAGGACCCAGGTTCAAACCGTAATACACATACATAACTAAGTGTCAGACAAATGAAGGCCAGATGAAAAAATAAAAATTGATTCTTTCTCTCACTCCTTCCTCTCTCAAAAAAAAAAAAAATACTATGAAATATAAGAATGTGCTATTTACAGTGGCCCCTAAGGTAATAAATTTTAAAGACTCTTTAGTGATCGGAGAAAAATTGCTTCTTAATTTATATGGTGTGTGTAAGTCCAGAATTTCATAAAACAAGGTACCTTCCATGAGTAGTGAGACATTATCTAATAGCAACTTTCCCTGACAACTGGGGCATACTCTAAAATGCAAAAGTTCTATTTTGAATTTTTTAGATGTAACTCTTTTTACAATATTTGTCTTCAACAAAATATATAATCATTGTATGCAGGTTAAATAGAACCAAAACACTTCTCAGTATTTCTCATGAACAGATTCCCATGCTGTGCTATATGTAAGTTACCAAAACTCAAGACTTTATATGTCATAGTCCATTAATAGTCTATCAAATCATCTAAACATCATACAGAAAGAAATAAAAAATCACCATTTATACTGGTACCTGCCTGTTCTCCCAGCTAGTTGGGAGGCTAAGTCAAGAGAATCACAAGTTCAAGGCTACCCTGAACAACTTGGCAAGACCCTGTCTCAAAATAAAAAATTTTTTAAAAATGGGGTTGGGGGGTAACCAGGGATTAACCCCAGGGGTGCTTAATCACTGAGTCACATCCCCAGAACTTTTTATTTTTTATCTTGAGACAGGGTCTCACTAAATCGCTTAGGGCCTTGCTAACTTGCTAAGGCTGGCTTTGAACTTGCAATCCTCCTGCCTCAGCCTCCTGAGTTGCTGGGATTACAGGTGTGCACCACCACACCAGGCTTCAAAATAAAAATTTTAAAAAAGAGCTTACAACATGCCTCAGTGGTACAGTACTTACCTAGCATGTGTGAGGCCCTGGATTCAAACCGAATACCAAAAAAAAAAGGTTTTTTAATCAATTAATTTAAAACATGCTTTTTTAAGAAAAAAAGGGTAAATGTAAGCTTTACAAGTGTTATTATTACACAATGCATCATATGATGTGCATATTTACTTAAAATAAATTCACTTACATATATTCAGAAAAAATAAAAGTTGGAAAGCAACCCCCATTTCAGCAGCCTCTCCTCTGAGTAACTACATCTGCTCTCCAAGTAAACACGAAACGAGATGTCATTCTCCAGTCTCCTCTGCTGAACTCAGTTCCAGTGCCCCTCTTAGGATGAACATTTTATTAGACTATATATGAGACAGTGTTAAAAAAAAAAATAGGTCTTTTCAATGCAATGCCCAAACAAGAACCAATTATTTCATACTGATGTTCAGCTTAAGAAATATTGATTTGGGGGCTAGAGCAGTGACTCACCAGTTATGGCACTTGCCTGGCATGCGTGAGAATGCGGGTTTGAACCCCAGCACCACGTACACAATGAAGTGTCAGAGCAACGAAAGCCACATGAAAAACTAAACAAAACTGATTGTCTCTTTCACTCTCTCCTTCTCACTGTCCCTCTCTCTCTCTTTAAAAACAAAAAAAGAAAGAAATATTGATTTGTTCCTATGCTGGAGGAAAAACTGGTTGTGCAGGGTTGAGTGAAAAATCATTCATCCATATTGACAATTTTTTGTCTTAAAGACAAATTTTAAATGAGAAAAAACTTTAAAGCAGCTTATATAATTATGATCTATGAGGTAAAAGCAAATAAAATTAGAATTAATGGGAACACAAAAGTTTACAACAGAAAAATATGCACTAGTTTTTAAATTTTTAAATGGAAATTTGAGAACTGAAAAAATACACTATTACAAATAAAAATACACTGGACTGATTCAGTAGTACAATGCAGATGAAAGAGAAGATTCATAGAACCCAATCTCAAGATTCTTTAGAACATGGAGCTGGAGCAGTGGCTTGGCGGTTACGACGCTTGTTCAGCATGCTGCAAGGCCCTGAGTTTGATCCTCAGCCCTGAAAAAAAAAATTGATTCTCTCTGTCTCTCTCACTGTCCTTCTCTCTTTAAAAAAAAAGATTCTTTAGAACAGAAAGGTAAAACGTATTTAAAACACATTAAAAAAAAAAACCCTAATAGAATCTCTGGAACAATATAAAAAGACCTAACATGTGATTAAAAAAAAAAAAAAGTCCCAGAAGATAAGAAAGAGGTTAAAACAGAAAAAAATATTTTTCAGTAATTATCAAAAAACTTATCAAATTTGATAAAAGATAAAAATTTAGAAATGCAAGAGTATCAGTGAACCACAAACAGGATAAATCAAAAGAAAACCATGTCAGGACATTTCATAGTCAAACAGCTAAAAACAAAAGATGTAGAACAAAAGTAAATAAATAAATCTTGAAAGCAGCTGGAGGAAAATAATACAAATTCATACAGGGAATGATAATACAAATTTCTAATAATTTTTCATCAGAAACCACAGAACAACAACTTTAAAGTACTAGAAGAAAAGAACTATCAATATATAATTACATATATAGCAAATATATCCCTCAGGAATAAAAGTGAAATAAGACGTTCTCAGAAAAAAGAAAACCAACAAAAGTCACCATCAGCAAACCTGCTCTACCAGAAATGCTAAAGGAAACACAGTAGGCTAATGAGAAATAATGCCAGAGGAAAATCAGGATCTACAGAAAGAAAAGAAAGAACATGCAGAGTGATATGCTGTTAAATATAAAAGACTTTAAATATAGAGACACCCATAAACTGGGAAAGTACATGAATGGGGAAAAAATGTATCACACAAATAGTAAATTACTTTCTTAAGAATTATATCCTTAGAAACTTTCTATTAAAAAAACTGGAATAAACTTCGACACAAAAAGTATTATCAAAATGGGCTAGAGAGGTGGCTCAGTGGTACAGAGCTTGCCTGGCATGCAAGGATGTTTAATAACAATGAAAAGAAAGGTTCAACAAAAAGACAATATTTGGTGGTACACACCTACAATCCCAGATACTCAGGCTGTGAGTAATCCCAGAGTAATCCCATTTTGAGTAGCTACTCCAGGATTGCTCCGAGATTTCTTAAAGGCTGACGATAATTCACACAAGCAAATTTTTTTTGTTGTTTTATAAATTAGACTGCTTTTTCTTCTTTTTTTTTTTTTTTAAGAGAGTGAGTGAGGAAGAATCAATTTTGTTTTTTCATCTGGTTTTTGTTTTTCTGACACTTAGATGTGTATGTGGTGCTGGGATTTGAACCTGGGTCCTCACTTGTACCAGGCAAGCATTCTACCACTGGGCCACTGCTCCAGTCCCCATGCAAGCAAATTTGAAACTTGTTTCATCCCCAGTATCGCTTGGAGATAACTGAGCACCAGTAAACTGATTTTTAAAAGTATCTCAGGAAAACTTAAAATAGTTGAACACACTATTGCTAGCATTACAGCTAGCAATTTGGAGTCTGACCCAGGAAGATCCCAAGATCTGGGCCAGTTTCAGCAATTTAGTGAGACCCTGTATCAAAATAAAAAGAAATAAACAAAATGCACTAGGAGTATAGCTCAGTGTCAGAACAACCCTGGCTTCTGTTCCCAGTACTGGTGAGGAGGGGAACTGAAAAACCTACAACATATACTACTATCACACTTAGTGATGAAAGATTGAATTTCATCTCCCACCCAAAGAACAAAGGAATGCCCATTGTCATCACCTCTATTCAACACTGTGCTAGAGGTTCTAGAATTGTATTAAGTCATCAATGGAGGACTTGCCTGGCATACACGAGGACCCAGTTCAATCCTCAGCACCACATACACAACTGAGTGGAGGAAAAATAAAACCCAGCTGAAAAAATTTAAGAAATGATTCTTTTTCTTAAAAAAAAAAAAAAAAAAAAAAAAAAAAAGACTAAATAAACCAGGGACAGTGGCGTATGCCTATAATCCCAGTGATTTGGGAGACTGAGGCAGAATTACAAATTTGAGACCATCCTCAGCAACTTAGCTCTCAAACTAAAAAAATAAAAGGAGTTGGGGATGTAGCTCAGTGGTACAGCACCTCTAGGTTAAATTCTCAGAACTGCAAACACAATAAGACTAAATAAATGAATAAACCTGTACTATTTATAGATAATATGATTGTTTTACATGGAAAATCAAAGGGGATATATGTCAACTGCAAGGATAAATTTTAAAATGACAATTTTTCCCAAATTTAAAGCAATCCCAATCAACATTCTAGCAAGATTTTTTTCTAAAGTTGACAAACTAATTCTAATATTTATATGGAAATTCAAAAGACCTAGAATAATCAAAGGAGTTTATAAAATAAAAACAAAATTGAAGGACATACACTACCTGATTTCAAGATTTACTAGAAAGTTATAGTAATCAAAACAATTTGGTTGTACTGACAAAGGTACATTTCAATCAATGGAACAGAACTGTGGATTCAGAAACAGACCAACACTTATTTGACCAACTGGTACCAGAATTGAACCCAACGGCGCTTAACCATCAAGCCACATCCCCAGCCCTTTTATTTTTTATTTTGAGACAGAGTATAGCTAAGTTGCTTAAGGCCTTGCTAAGTTGCTGAGTCTGGCCTTGAATTTGTGATCCTTCTGTGTCAGCCTCCCCAGCTGCTGAGATTACAAGCAAGCCTCACCACACCCAGCTTGGTCAATTGATTTTTGACCAAAATGCTACAGCAATTCAATAGAAAAAGAAGAGTCATTTCAATAAATGGTACTGAATCAATTAGATTTTCCTGTTGATCAAAAAAATAAATCAACTTTTACCTTATAGGATATGTAAAATATAATTCAAAATGGATTACAGGCCTAAATAAAAAATCTAAACCTGTAAAAATTTTAAAGATTAAAGATATGCCTACCATAAACCTAGGTATTTACTTAAAAGTACAAAAACATACAACCACACAAAGGCTTCTATATGAAAGTTCATAGAAGCTCTTTTAAAATAAACAACCAGAAATAAGTCAAATGTCCATTAACTAATAAAGGAACAAACTGTGATATACATATACATACACACACACACACACACACATATATACACACATACATACATACATATATATAATGTGATATAAAATAGAATATTACTCAGCAGTAAAGAAGAAATCAACTATGGAAACATGAATGAACTGCAAAATAATTAGGCTAAGTGAAAAAAATGTCAGGCAAAAAAGAGTACATACTATATGACTGTATAACATTATAGCAAAAGCTAACTAATCTATGATGAAAAAACAAAAGCAAATCAGTTGTTGCCTGGGGATGAGGATGGAGGGAAGGATGCACAAGGCAATTATATCTAGTGATAGAAATATTTATCTAATTGTGGCAATAGTTCCATGGGTGTGTGTGTGAGTATGTGTATGTGTACACATGTGTGTATACAAAACTGATTATCTGGGCACACTGGTACACACCAGTAATCCTAGCAGCTCGATAGGCTGAGGCAGGAGGATCACCAGCTTCAGCAACTTAGCGAGGCCCTAAACAACTTAGCAAGACCCTTCTCATGATAAAAAACAAAAAAAGGTTGGGGATGTGGCGCAGTCATTAAGCACCCTGGGTTCAACACACAGTACAAAAAAATATATATTAAATTACACACTCTAGTTTAGGTTTGGTGACTTTGATTATACCTAGATAACACTGAAAGAAGAAAAAATTCATCAACCTATAATGCAAATGCACACCTCACTTTTAGCAATTTATCCCACTGAGGGTTGGGTATTTAGCTCAGCTGGTGGAATGCTTGTCTAGCGAGCATGAAGCTCTGGGTTTGATTCCCAGCACCAGAAAAAAATAAAAATAAACCTATTATTTATACACACATACACACACATACAAACATACGCACATTCATTAAGAAAATTATAGTATTAAACATCCTGCAAGCAACCAAACTTTCCGTTAATATATAACTGATGTGAAGAATGGATTGACATAGTCCTATATCTCAGCTACTACAGAGGTAGGATGATTCCATGTTCAAGGCCAGCTTCAGCAATTTAGCGAGATGTTAGGATCAAATGCATATCATATTGTTACTTTATATGCATTTATGATTGCACAACAACTCAACTTCTCAATTTAAAAAAAATGGGCTGAGGATATAACTAGCTAACTCAGTGGTAGACTACCCCCCAGTTCAATTCCCAGTAGTGGGGGGAAAAAGAAAAGACGACAGCACAAGATTTAAACCAAGTGTTTTTTAACCCAAAATTGATCCTAGACACCATACCAAAATGTCTCACTCTGTAAACATAACCCAGAATTCTATCTTTTGGTATGAAAAAAATATATTGAGGGCTGAAGATGTAGCACAGTAGGTACTTCCATGCTTCCAGCCTAGGATTCAATCCCCAGAACACTCTCCCCTCAAAAAACATGGTATTTATATAAGAATGCAACTCTCTTCTTTTTATTAGTCAATCCACTTTGGCCATATGTTTTCAATAATTTCTAGTTTGTTATATACTAATCTCTGCATATAACATGTAAATTTGGGTTTCTAATTCAAAAAATATATAAATTCAAAATACACAAAGCTAACAGGAAACACAAATAATACATTTTCCAAGGAGAAATTACAAGCACTACACTTAAACTAGCTGTAGTCATTTACTGACACCATTTCTACTATGAAGTGAATGGTTTTGCATTTAGTTTCAGTACATCACATAGATTGCCTTTTGCAATTAACCTCCAAAAGGAATTAAATATTAATGGGTGTGCTAGATACAATTATGAGAAATAAGACATTAATAGTCTGAATAATGCAGAAACATCTATTGCAACATTATATCTTAGATCTTAGAAATGTATTTAACTTGCCTCAAGAGGAAGAATGTAATATCTTTAAAATTTTGCTTATCAACATCAACTTAAAGAAATTTACTCCCTTTGCTGTCAATTGATTGGGTATAAAGGAAATATAGACAACGAATTTATACTTCTTAACATATTTTACTGATAATTTTTAAGATATAAATTAAATATTTTATAATAGCAATATTAGCACTATTAGAAAAATATTTACTCAGCAAATTCCTATTCTATAAAATATAATTATACTTTATGTATAAAATTTGTTTCTACTTATACACAACTTTTTCTATGGACAAAAATGTTTTTAACATTATCATGTGGCATCTTTTCACTAAAACTAATAAAACAGACATCTTTAAAATAAAAATACTTTAAAACAAAATTAGGCTGGGAATATAACTCATTGATACACTGCTTGCCTAACATTCACAAGGCTCTGGCTTCAATCCCCAGCACAAAATAAAAAAAAAAAAAGAATAATACTAAAATTAAGACACATTCAAAATTATATTCTTAATGCCAAAAAATATATAGAAACAGACCCCTATATGATTCTCATGTATTTTTCAACAGATCTCAAAAAAACAGTATCAGCCATATCACACTTCACCAATCCTACTACTTCATAGAGCTTTTCCTCCCATATCTTCTATTCCAAATACTCTAGTGCAGTAGCAAGAAATACCCCCCAAAAAATGTATTTCGGTAACATCAGAAACAGAACTAATATACAATGTTTATTTGTTTAGAAACAAGTTTGTTATAGTCAGAAAGTGAACACTATAGATTTATGAAGAAATTATACTTAACACTGATAGATTGCAGGACGTTTATATTTTAATGGGATAAATTGTAAGTAAATCAGGGTTAGTGCTAGATGCAGTTTGCTTCAGTTACCTGAAATTCAAATAGGAGGCAAATTAAATATGTATAAAGTGATGCAGAGGCACTGCAACATATTGATGGAGGTCTCATTAATTTTCAATGATATAGCCACTAGCATATTTGTGTTCTAAAAAAAAATTTGAGGTATACAATGATTTGTCTTCATCTCATGTGTTTTATATTTTCTAACAGTATATGAAAATCTAACACTTCAAAACATTTCTAACAAAGCCCCCAAAATTTTATATTTTCTTGTCTTTTTGCAAGAATTCATAATCTGTTTGACACTGTATGAATTATGATTTACATATTAATATGTAATATGAAAAATGAAATATGAAAACTAAAAAATACTATCAAATCTCCAAATCATTTCATCTCATAAATAATACATTAGGCTTCCTAATTGATATCTAACACAAGTAATGCTTAGATATCATCAATCAAAAATAAAGATGTGGGGTTGGGGATTTAGCTCAGCAGTAGAGTGCTTGCCTAGCATGCACAAGGCCCCGAGTTCGGTCCTCAGCCCTGAAAAACAATAAAGATGTGGCAAAATATATCATGACTGAATCATAACTGAATGTTTTTAAAAAAATTTAAAGAGAATCAATTTTATTTATTCATCTGGTTTTGTTTCTCCAGCCCTTAGTTGTGTATGTGGTGTTGGGGTTTGAATCTGAGTCCTTGTGCATACCAGGCAAGCACTCTACCACTGAGCCACTACTCTAGCACATTTAATTTTTTTTTTTAAGCTAGCATCCTCGAACTAAAATACAGAGAAAATTGTTCAATGGCTTTGGCAAAACTGTAGTATGTCCATTTTATAAATAAAATGAGTTTGAGTTGTACCATTAATATTTTATTTAGCAAATGTGTAACCATTACTAAACTGAATAATACCTGTCAGGATTTACACAAAAAGAAGAGAGTGGAGCTAAGCTACAATTTTCTCATCTGCTAAAAAAAAAGGAAGCTGGATGTAGAATAGAGCAAAAGAAAAAATAGCTAAGCGCCTTCCAGTTTTAAATTAACTGAGTCTTCCAACTTCTTATCAATCCTTTTGATAAAAGAAATAGTGCTTTGTAACCTGTACTTTCGTATAACCTTCCATCCTAAGCCTGAAAGCCAAATCAGACTTTCCTAAAGCAGCTAATATTTAGAGCTTTCCTAAAGCGGCTAATATTTAGAGCTTTCCTTTTTAGTGGGAGCTGATTTGGACAGTAATTTGTTCATTTGGAACCATCCAAACATTATGTTTCCTTCTTACTAACATTGAAAAGTCTTCATAGGTATAAAGTGTACCCACTCAAATGATTTATTTCCCCAAAGGCCCCTTTCCTACATCAGCAGAATGGCTACAATTAGGTTGCAGGATTTCAGGGTTTTGTTTCCTGTTTCTTTAACAAATAGTACTGTTTAAATAAAGTATTTAGGAAATAACATGAAGCCCACTTTCTTACCTTAATTACAAAGAATATTTTTATAACTCTAAAGTTTCCTTTTCTTCCTTTAAAAAAAAACTAATCTCTTTTTAATGACTCAAAAAAGCTAAAACACTGTGAAACTAATAGAGACAGAAATCATGTCCCATATCAATTTTATTCCTACAGTGTTTTCCAAACTCTTTGAGAACAAGATTCACCTGGCAGGCTGGAGTGGTGATCAGCAGTTACAGTGCTTGCCTTGCATGCATGAGTTCGAGGGTTTGAACCCCAGCACCATGTACACAATGAAGACTTGGAGGGAACAATGAGAGCCACATGAAAAACTAAATAAAAATTGCTTCTCTCTCTTTCTCTCACTATCCCTCTCTCTTAAAAAAAAATTCACCTAGAAAGGTTGTACAAAATACAGGCTCTTCCTCCAAAAGATTTATAGGAAGGCCCAAAAATTATCAATTTAGGATGAGGCAAGTTTGGGGATTAATAGCCTGGAAAATTTATTGAGTGTATGAGAAAGATTGCAAATTTGCATTAATTAGTAAACACCAACAACTAACAACATACTGTTGAGCCTTACTTTCTTTAAAAAAAAAATAGGCTTAATGATTTGAAACTTGAAAATCATTAAAATCTTTAGATTTAATTTTCACTCAGTTATTCTAACACATCAGGGCTTAACTGTTAAGTAAACAATAAGTAAATTGCCAAAAAGA
>PVKS010054532.1:0-10022 GCA_004027875.1 Aplodontia rufa
CGGGGAAAGGGAGGATGCTTGTGATGGAGGGGGAGGTGAACGGGGGCGTCCAGGGGTAGGGGGACAGTGGGAGGTGGGGGCCCTGCAGCAGCCTTTCATGGGGGGGGGTGTCCTGAGGCAGAGATGAGGCCCATGCAAAGGAATGCCATTCCACAAAGCCGCCCCCCAACGCCGAGCCGCCGTGACCACAGCCGCGCACCGGGGACCGGGGGAGGGGGTGGGGCTTCTGGCCCTTTCTCTGGGAAGAATCTCCTTCCAAGAGGGTCCAGGCTGCAACACAGGATTTCCATTTCAATGCTCCCTGGCAAACTGCCCTCCCCCGAAATCTGCTAAAGGCTCGCGGAAAAGCCTTTAAAAACACACTAATTACAAACAATTCCTCGGCTTCTCCTGATTTCCCTCCACGCGGCACTGGGGGCGGGGCCGGGCTGGGGACCGGGAGCCCAGGGGTCATTGACATGCGCCTGCCGCATCTTGGTGAGCTAAAGCCGGGCCCCAGCCGGCCCCTGCGTTCAGGACCCAAGTGAGCCAGGACTGGGCTCCTGCTTCCTCCCGTGTGCCCCAAGGCCTGGCTGGGCCCAGGTAGTGGGAGAAGCTATGAAAGTCCAGAGCAGGCGCCTGGGAAAATGCACCGTGACTCCAGGAAGCCTGCTGTAAATGGAGCCAGAACAGGAACTTCAGCGGGCACTGCCTGCCCTCCACGGTCTGGCCCGGACCTCAGCTGCTGGCCCTCAACCCTGCCCTGCCCTGCTGCTGCCCAACCCTGAGGCCTCTGCAACTCCAACAGCTATGGGGACCAGAGTTCAGTGTGTGAAATGTGGATTATTCTCCTGGCTCCCTCCTCTGGCCTCCCAGGGAGAGAGTGGAGGATAGTGTATAACAGTTTCTGAGCCCTCGAAGTCCAACAAAACTCATACAAAGTCTCCAGATGGTTATGGCCTAATGGGGGGGAGAGCCTGGGGCATTTTTTCAAAAGTCTGGCTTGCTCTGGAGCAGGGGCCTAGAGGTCATTTTATGCCTTTAGTAGACTGGCCTCAAGGTAGGTCTTTGTTCATGAAATTGATGTGGTACCTTGGGAGAAGAGGGCACTAGCTCACGCCTCTCAGGCCTTAGTCTGATAGTAATAATACTTAGCAATCCTCAGGGCATGAACTCTGTACCAGGAGTATGTTACACGTGTTGGCTTATTTACTCGTCTCAACAAACCCTGTTACCAAGAAAATGAGGCACAGAGAAGTTAAGTGACTTGTCAAGGGTCACACAGTTGATAGGTAAAGAAATTGGTCTTGGAACCCAGATGGCTTCAGAGTCTTTGTCACTGTGTCCTAAGTCTAATCTGGAAAGAACAATAACTGCTGCCATTTGTCAGTGCCTACTCCTGTGTTGGCCATTTTGCATGTACTCGCAGTTAATGTTCACAACAATTCTTTAAGGCAGTCTCCATCTTACAAAGAGGCTGCAGAGACTGAGGGGCCTGGCACAGTGGTGCACGCCTGTAGATCCAGCTACTCCAGCGGCTGAGGCAGAAGGATTGCAAATTCAAGTTCAGTCTGGGCAACCTAAGAAGACCCTGTCTCAGAATAATAAAATGTAAAAAGGGCTGGGGATGTGGCTAGGTGGTGGAGTGCCCCTGGGTTAGATCTCCAGTAACATATACACACACATGCAACAAAACAAACAAAAAACAAAAACAAAAAAATTAAAGGGTTATGTGACTTTCTGGAGACCCGATAGTTCATAAGAAGCAGAGATGGGATTTCGAGACCCATTTCTGCCTTTGTTTTTTCTTGTGGTGCTAGGAATCAAACCCAGGTCCTAGCATACGATTGATAAGTGTTCTACCACTAAGTTACAACCGCAGCCATTTTTAATTTTTAGTTTAAGACAGAATCTTGCTAAGTTGCCAGGGCTGGTCTCGAACTTGCAGTCATCCTGCTTCATACTCTGGAGTAGCTGGGATTATAGGCATGCACCGTCATGTCCCGTTTCTGCCTAGTCTTGACTGGCTGACTTCCCTAGAATGTCTTTGTCACTGTTCCAAGCTCTCCAGGAGTTCAGAAGCAATGTTGCATTCACTGGGTGCTTGTGAGGCCTCAGGCATTGGTCTAGTTGTTCTCCATGTATCATTTCTTTTAAAGCTCACACCTGCTGTGAAAGTGCCATGCTGTTCCCATTGTGGATGAGAACGCTGAGTCCGAGGGCGCTTCTCTCCTGTCTCCCCTCCCTCTAGGTGGGCCCACCCAAATCATCCCAGCAATCTCAAACCCCTTCCTTTGCTGAATAAACTCCCCAGTCACAGACTGTTCTCCTCAGATTCCCAGAGGAAATGGGGCTTGTTGCAGACTTTATGTGTTGATTAAATGTTGGCGTGCAAGCTATGACACTTTTGCAGTGCAAAACTGGCAACAAGTCACCACCCTTTCTGAGCCATGGCTATCTCATTCCAGGTGGGTGAAGATGATCAAATGACAAAATAAAATGAGAAAACATCTCGTAAACTCTAAGGACTGTGCAAGGTGAGTGGGGGACTTTGAGTGCTGTGGCATGACCTCACTGCACAAGTGTCTAACACATGCATTGCCACCACTATTCAAACACACATACCAGCAGCAGTAGGCTTCAAACAGATGGCTGGGAGAGGATAGTTCTTGCCCCTGAGTTGTCTCTCCTCCAGGCAAAGCAACCACTAGTTCCTTTAATCCTTCCTTCTAGGATAAGGTTTCAAGACCTCCCCTCCCCTGAGGCAGCTAGGTAAAGTGGAAAGATCACAAGGTTTGGAATCCTGCAGACTTGGGTTTAACTCAGCAGTGTGCCAATTTCTGGCTGTGTGATCTTGGGAAATTCCCTTTACCTCTCTGAGCCTCAGAGATGATAATAGTACTACCAGGCTGGTCTGAGGCTCACATGAAAAATCACAGGCTGGGTGCTATAGATGTAAAGATAAGCAAATCTCCTCTTTTATCTGTTCTTTATTTTATTTTTTAGGCAATGGTGAGGATGGAACCCAGGGCCTCTCGCATGCTAGGCAAGCACTCTGCCATGAGCTCCACCCTCTGCCTGGTAGATGGCTTGATATCAAGTAGCAGGGGAGGAAGGTCAAGCAGTAGGCAGATGGTCTCAAGTGTCATGATAGAAGTTAGTCAGGGCTCTCAGGACCCAGAAGAGAGGCACTTATCTTAATCTCAGAGGAAGAGGTGGCTTCACAGAGATGGTCCTTGAAGAGGGAATAATAACTAAGAACAGCTAACACCTATACAGTGCATATATGCATCAGGGACTAAATGTTTTCCATGTGCAATCTAATTTTCTTCCTTAAGAGAGAAATTCAATTTTATGACATAAAAACTCTTTCTACCCCATTTTACAGATAGGGAAACTGAGGCACAAAATAGGCACGTGACTTTCCTGGCTAAGCAATCAGGCTCCTGAGCCCACATTCTTTTTTTTTTTTCAAATAAATTCTTACTAAATTGCCCAGGCTGGCCTTGGATTTGTGATCATCCTGCCTTATCGTCCTGAGTTGCTCTGATAACAGGTATGTGCCACTACACCCTGATGAGGCCACACCCTTACCCCCCTCGTCCCCAAGCTGGCTGTATGAGTAGACCAAGGATGAGGAGGCTGAGTGGACAGCTCTGTGAAAGCGGGAGTACCGCCATGGCTGGACATGGGGCACACGAGGGAGGGTCAAATCCTAAGGGCCCTGTTTGCCAGGTTCAGGAATTTGGATTCAACTCTAGAGGCAAGGGGGAGTCAGTAGCATGTTTCCTTTTTCTTTTTCTGTGGTACTGAGAATTGAACCCAGGCCCTTGCACATGCTAGGCAAGTGCTTTGTCCTTGAGCTTCACCTCCAGCCCCACTGGTGAATCATCATTGGGAAACTCCATGCTCCAGTTTGTCTGCAGAGAAGATCTAACTGGCTGTAGTGCGGAGACAGGTCAGAGGAGGACGCACTCTGGTGGTAGAGAAATAATAAAGGCCTGAATTAGGGCAGTGTTTGTATGGATGGAATGTTTGGGATGGATTCCAGAGCTATTAAGGAGGTAAAATTGGCAGGTCATGGTAATTAATTAGATGTGAGGGGTGAAGGAGAGGGAGGAGCGGAAGTTTTTAGCTGGGAGCCTGGGTGGATGGGGGGCAGCCCCTTGAGAAATGAAGCCGGTGGAAGTGGAAGTATGGTCTGGGGATGTGATGAGTTCTGTTTGGAGCAATATGACTTAGTCATATCTTGATTTTTTTTTGGCACTGCTGGGGATGGAAGCCTGGAACTTGCACGTGCTAGCTGAGTGCTCTACCACTGAGCCACATCCTCAGCTCAGGAGAGTGCACCAGACTGAGGTGACATGAAATTCACTTGCCAAGAGGAGGTGGTGAAGCCTCTGGAGTGGCTGAGAGGGCCCAAGGGAGCATCTATGGGGAGGTGAGGTTTGAGAAGAGCACTTTAGGGAACCCAACACTTAAGGGGCTTTCTGGAGAAGAAAGGTGTAAGAAAGGGACTGAGAATGTTGAAAGAAGTAGAAGTGGGAGACCCATGTCTACATAGAGTCTTGAATGAGGGAGTAGAGATTTTCATAAAGCAGGGGAGAGTGAAACATATCCAATATGGTTGTGAGCTTTGTGAAGTTAAGGCTAGGCGAGTAGTCATTGACTTTTGGATTTAGGTCTTTGTGGTGCCTGAGAGCTGAAGAAGGGATGGGTACCTGACAATAGTGGTGTGAGGTATCAGGTGCAGGTGAGGAAGTAGGGATACGCCAGGGAGAACCCTGGGGAAAAGAGAAAGACAACAGCTAGGGGGAGACACTGGGTCAAGAGGGGAAGCCAAGAGCAGCTGCTGGGAATGTTAGTCCCCTCCCTCCTGGCTATTTGCTCCCTGCCCCCCCTCCTCGACTTGGGTCTCTGCCCTGGGCATGCTGGGGTTTGTCAGTGCCTTTCAAAGTGCCGAGCCCTCCACCTCTCCTCAGGCTCCCTCAAGTCTCACAGCAGAAACCTCCCTTTGCTTGGCTCTGGAATAAGCCCCTGGGAGAGCTGATGAGACAGCAATTAGACCAGTTGCAACGGCCATGCGCTCACTTTTCTGTGCCAGGGCAGGCCTGCTGGCACCCTGCCAAACTCTTCTGGGCCAGCCCCACTGCCTGGACTCCCTCCTATGTGACCCCCGGCGGTCACCATCTATTTAGGGTTTCCAAGGAAATGGAGGCTGGGGATGGCCTTATTTGTGTCTCTGGTCTCCATTGGAGCTGGGTGTCTTCACGTTCATGAGTCAACTACAACCCCACCAGCCTGGAGGAAGACCCAGTGCCCACCAGTTTAAGTGTAGCTGAGGGAAAAAGAAAGGTCAGAGGCAGGCTTCCCGCTTGTGCTCCTGCTCTTCACATCTTTTGTGACTCAAGACGTTGCCCCTATACCAGCCTCCTGTGCGTCTCCTTTCACGGAACTTCTAGAGGATTCCAGTCTCTAGGAAGAAATCGGCCTTTGTCTGTTGGGTTGGGTTGTTTTGGGGCCACAACATCTGCTTACTGTGACCCGTGGCTGTCGGAGCCTGATTTTTCTGGAGGCCTTCAGCTGTTGTAAGGAGGTTTTATAGCACCAGGATTCATCCGTCTCCCATCACTCCTCCTCACAGTAGCGCATTCTCCCTTCCTTTTTCACAGTTGAACTTGGTGGGTGGTGACCCCCTGGATTTGACTTCACCTTCTCAAAGTTGAAATATCATAGAACTGTCATAAAACGTTCATCTATCACAACAGTGTTTGGTGGAATGAAGGCCACAAATACTTCAGTTGACTACATTGAAAAGATCACCACCCTCTCCTTTGCCAGGCATCTCAATGACTGGTTCTGTACTGGGCTTTGCAGGGATGGATATGTCTCCTCAGAGATCACCTCTGCCCTCCTGGAGCACAGCATCTTGTGGGAGGAACAGTGGTGTTCACAGATTTGGGAGATTGTTCAGAATCCAGACAGCGAGGGACAGCTGTACCCCGGAGTGTAGAAAATTGAAAGGCAAATGGGGTTTAGGAGATTGACAGGGAGGCAAAAGAAGTGGCATGGAAAGAGACTCACAGAGACTTACAACGACTTGGGGTGTTTTTTTGTTTGTTTGTTTGTTTGTTTGTTTGTTATCAGGGATTGAACCCAGATGTACTCAACCACTGAGCCACATCCTCAGCCCCTTTTATTTTTTATTTGATAATTTTGAGACAGGGTCTTGCTAAGCTGCTTAGGACCTTGCTAAGTTGCCGAGGCTGGTCTCAAACTTGCAATCCTCTTGGTGTTTTTGAGAGATATGGGTTAGGTTCTGGGAACCCGTCATGATATAATTGGAGACACGGATGCTTGGAAATGACATCCTCAGGAGGTGCTCGTGTAGAAGGAGGGAAAAGCTGCCAGAGCTACAGCTTAAGTGTTGGAGTCACCATGCCGCTTGTGACTTGTTCTGGCAGAGATGGAATGTGTGGTGGGCTGGGACCAGGCAGGGCCTATTAACTGGTACCAGAGGCTTGAAACCCTCAGTCTTCTCATCTCTCCAGTGGGGGTAATAATGCATACTTTATAGGCTTGATGTGTGGGAGAAATGACATAATGCCTATAAAAGGGCCTTGGAAATGTCAAGCTCTATATCCATGGGAAAGATTGTTGTAATTGGGACCCCTCTTTCTATTCCCCAGGTTAAGAGCTTCCACCTTCAGGAAGCCTCCCCTGGTTCTTCCCAGATGGTGGTCATTGCCCCTCTGATCTCTTTCGACATATGGGCAGGGCCAACCCTTGGGGAAAGTTCCCTGCTGATCAAGACTCAGGTGCACTCAGGTTCCTGCCACCATGCGCATGCAGATGGGTGACAAGCATCTAGGTACCCTTGCCTCGAGATGCCCTGTGGCTGGCTGTGTTCTCATCCACACCCCGTGAAGGCTCCCTGTTTAGCCTGCTTCTCTGCACAGCATGCTAACACACATCTCCACAGGAGCACCCCCCTTCTAGTTTCCCTGCACAAATTTGTTGAACTCAACACCACCCACTCCAGTTTACAGATGAACGAAGTGAGGCCCAGTTGCATGTTGTGCAGTCAGCAAACTTCATGTGGAAGTTGTGGTGGGCTGTGCTTTCCCAGGGTGTGCCCTTGGCCCCATTTATGTACACAAGCCCCCTTGGGCTGGCTGATTTCTTCTTCACGTAGGACACCAGAAGCCATCAGTCCACCTTGAGAAGGACTCACAGAACTGGTCACTTACTGTTGGGGTGTTAGGGATGGGGAGCTGGGTGGGGTTTAAGTTGAGGAGGGAGGGGAAAACTTGATCAAAACCATGTTACAAAGGAGCAGGGAGGGGAGAGAGAGAAAGAGAGAGAGAGAGAGAGAGAAAGAGAGAGAGAGAGAGAGGTTTCCATTCACAAAGAAATCATTATGGTTAATTTAATTCATTGTAGCGTTTAATACAGAAAAGCTTTTCTACAGAGACTGGGCATCAGGCCAACATTTATATATAAATGGGTTTTATTTTAAAAGCGAATGCAGTGAGGGGGATAGGCTGGGGTTAGCCCTCTCACTCCCTCTCTCCTTCCCTCCCCTCTTTCTTTATCTACCTTCCTGAGCCTGTATAGACCAGGAATCGGGTCCCCCACAAAGCACGAACTTCCTACTCCCCATTCCTATGGTCCAACATTTCTCTTCCTAAGACCCTACTTCCTTCACTTTCCCAGGACCATAGGGAGTCCCTGGACTCAACCCACCTTTAAGCTGCACTTGAAAATTAAAACCTTTGAGGGTTCCTCCTTAACACAGCACTTAGAGATCCCGCTACCTTCACTGTCCCTGTCCAGGGTGGGCCCTACCTCCTGCACAGGTAAGGACAATGAGGTACAGAAAAAGAATATTACCCAACTGTGGATATACAACAGGGCCAGTGCCAATGGTAGAATTTGAACATGGGTCTTCTGTTTCTCAATCCAATGCTCCCAAAGGCGCCATGCCCCTGTCCTGTCAGCTCTTCAATCATGGGAAACTAGCCTATTCCTGGGCCTCAGAATCAGGCCTAGATCTGCCCTGCCAGGCTGTGGAATGATCCCCCCTCCCACTGCTCTCAGTCTTCCAGCAAGCTAATCAGCTAATTCACACTGTGGTGTCAATGGCAAATAATAACTTACTGTAAAGTGCTAATGGTGCAATTTCAGGCTCTCTGCGCTTGCTGGAGGCTGGGAGAGAGCTGTGGGGATAGGGAGACCTTTTAAGAGTCCATCATATTATATTACAAACCATTTATCCCACCCCCTGTGTGGCCACATATGCATGTAACGCTCCTTGGTTGGTCTGGGATCCCAGCCTACCCTTGTACACACTGCCGTGGCTTGAGTGGCACCTGCTCTTAAAGGGACATGTCCAACGGGCACCCAGATTCATCTGCCCTCATTTTCCTTCCAGCCTGATTCCAGCAGCAGGGATGCAGACACACATGGTTTGGCCCTGAGGGAGAGGAAGGAAGCAGGAACCAAGGCACTGACCTAAGGTCTCTAAAAGGTTGGCCTCTTTTCCCTATGTGCCACCAGGTACCAGATTCCATGTTCAGGGCCAGACTCCTTGCTTCTCACATGGTAGAACTGGCCTACATGCTCTCATTGTAGAGATAAGATAACTAAGACCTGGAAAATGGAAGTAACATGTACAGGGCCATGCCAGTAGGACATAGTGGAGCTTGAGCTAACATTCAAGTCTTATGATCCCTGGGCCTTATGGCTGACCAAAGCCTTCCCCCTGGATATAATGGACTAGCTTAGGATGGGTACTCAGGAGAGGAGGCAGAACCCTGCTTGGCAGTGCCAAAGGATGGAGCTTCTGATGCCTGTGGGCATACACAACCTCTTTCACTGGCATTAGAGCTACCCACCAGGCTTATCAACTCCCTGGGGAGACAGCTGCTGAGCTCAGAAGGCTGAGCATTTGCATGAAACACAGAAATAAAAGAGAGCAGAGACCTGGGCCCTGCCTCCAGACCCCTAGAGAACAACTAGAGGGTCTTGAGGCTGGGATCCAGGCCCTCAAGGAGGCCAGAAGTCCCCACCATCCTTCCTGTGCATCCTCAGGACTCCCAGTGGCCTGACTGGTATTTGGGGTATTTGGGGTTCAAGCCTAGCCGAGTCACACATCTGGATCCCGTTAGCTCGCTGCGTTCCTTCCTGGCCAGGAAGAATGTGCAGCGCCGGAGCAGCCGCTGGACTGCGGACTTGCAGTCCAGACCGGCTATCAAAGCAGAGTGGCGGGCAGCCGGCCCCTGGGGAGGGGCTTCTCCCGCTCTCCATCATCATGCCGCAGGGCCCTTTTAGCAGGCGCTAGCTGTTTGCCGCCGTGCAGCCTAGGAGCCAGCCAAGCGGTCGGGTGCAGCCCAGGCAGGCCCGCTGCTTCTGATTAGTGTTTGCCCGCCGCTCCTTCCCCACCGACCTGCCCCGCAGCCAGAGCAGATGGGAGCCGCCCCAGCACCCCCAAATCATTGGTTGCGGGTGGGGAAGGGGCCTCAGGACCTTAGCTAGAGCAGTCAGGAGCTGACCTCGCAGAGCACTTCCAAAAGCAGGCACTTGTTTTTCCCTCTCCAAATCTGTATTAGCTCTCCATCTTCAGAGTCCCCTCTGAAGATTTCCAACCAAAGCCAGCCTTAGTGACTTAGTGAGGCAGTTATTAAAAAATAATACTGAGGCATGTGCAGTCTTTTATGGTATAGCATAGTAGTTAAGGGGGAAGGTTCTGGAATCGGGCCGCCTGGGTGTAAATCGTAGTTCTGCCACTTATTAGCTCTGTGACTTAGGGCAAGTTAGATAGTCTCTGTACCTTAGGTCTTCCCCAGGCCCTCTGCAAAACTGCAATACGGTAGATCCCCAGGATACAGTACTGCTGTGAGACTTAAATGAGTTAATACTATAAAGTGCTTAGAATAGTGCCTGGCACAGAGTGATCACTCAATAAATTATTATTGTTACAAAGTTTGTTTATATATACTGACTCATTTGAGCCTCCAGCAACCCTGTGATGTAAGGATTAT
>PVKS010054533.1:0-10017 GCA_004027875.1 Aplodontia rufa
TTCATTAAACATTGTCTTACAATTAGGAGTGATTCATCACCAAACAATCAAGAACAAAAGTATGATGACAGAACAAGTCAAGGCTGGTGCCATTCCATGGTTTCCTCCCTTGATTTCCCCATGGTTCCAAGTTATCCCCTACTTAAACCCCAAGGTAATTGGACTTATAATGTTGGAGGTTCACCCCTCTGATTAGGTTCTCCTGTACTACCTCCCTCTGGTCTCCTTGATATCCTTCCTTTTTCCTGCCCCCCTCATTGCATCCCCCAGCATCCTAAGCAAGGTACAACATGATCCTGTAAATATTCATACATGTTGAATATCATCAACATGTTAGGTTACCTATCTATCATAAAGTTTCCACTTGTATCTTGAATGTTCTTTAAGGTATAAATTATGAGACAGAGTCTAAAGCAAATGCAAATAGATTCTGCAGGTCACACCACATAGTTCACAATCCAAAGAAGATGCAATTAAGGAAAGAATCAAAACATATTAATACTTCAATATGAAATTGCTGATCACAGTGTTGCTGTTTCTGACAACAAGATACTGGCAATTTAACCATACTTTGACAAACAGTTACACACCTTTAACAATTGCTACTTAGCTTTCACATCTACCACATTAGCATTTGGTCACATCATTAATTTAAATTGTAGAAAAGTTTCCCATTGTTGATGAAAGAATATCATCATAAATGCAATGCTTAAAATGCTAATAATGTATTCCCTTATAGTTACAAATGTTTTAAGTATCTTGACAAAGGGTGAATGTCATAGTGTTAGTTGAACCACACTATTTCCAGAGTCAGTAGTGATCATGCTTGCTTTTAATGACTGCTGGTATTGCTAAACTTATAGTAATAAACACTTCTCTTCTCTTTGCTTTGACATAGACCTCAAAAGTAAGATAATAAACCTCCACCCAGGAACCTCACTGGACCTGACTCCAGCAGCCTCTGTGTGCAGATGGAGACCTCAGCTCCAGGGCCTGCAGCCACACAGGATACTCCTGCCCATGAACATCAACAGAGATGACCCCAGCAATCTCTGTACATGGACAGAGGCCACAGCTCTGGGGTCCACAGCCTTGCAGGACACACCTGCCCATGCTACCCACAGTAACTGGCCCCAAGAGACTCCAAGCAGTGACCTAGGCATCAGCTCTGGGGCCTGGAGTACACCTCCTCCATGGAACCCTGCCTGAATAAACCCCAGCAGTCTCTGTTCCAGATGGAGGTCTCATATCTGGGGCCTGCATTTCCTAAAATTAAAGAATAAAAATCAGAAATCTATAAGTGGAATGCCTTCAAATTACAAAGCTTCTGCTCAGTCAAGAAATTTGTCAAAATTGCCAAGAGACAATCTACAGAATGGGGGATAACTATGGCCTCTAACCACTTCACCAGGTGACTAACATACAAAATTTACAAACAACTCAAAAAATTTAATACCAAAAATACAAACATCCCAATTGATAAATGGGCAAAAGAGCTAAATAGAAACTTCTCAACAGCAGACATTGAGCAAGCCAATGAAAACATGAAAAAGTATTCTAATCACTATTAATCAGGGAAATGCACATGAAAACTACATTAAGATTTCACCTCACTCTAGTCAGATTGGCAAACAGGAAGAATACAAACAATAACAGATTTTGGATGGGTTGCAAGGAGAAAGGAACACAACACACTGTTAGTGGACCTGAAGACTGGTCTAACAGCTCTGTAAATCAGTGTGGAGACTACTCAAAAAATTAGCCATGGGCCCAATATAGAATTCACTTATCCTTCTTCTCGGTGTTTTCCCAAAGGAGTTACAATCATAGAGCAAAATCTATGCTCACAGTAGTTCAATTTACAATAGCTTAATTATGGAATTAATCCAGAAGTCACTTACTGGATGAATCGACACAAAACTGTGATATATATATACACAATGGAGTTCTACTCAGTAATTAGAAACAGCAAAATTGTGCCCTCTGAAGGTAAAGGGATGACAATGGAAGAAATCATGTTGAGCCAAGTTAGCCAAACCCAGAGACTCAAGGGCTGAATATTTTCTCTCATTTGTGGAAGCTAGAGCTAAACCCAGTGTTGGGTGAAAGTTAGTCAAACTCATGTATTAGACTGAGCAATAACAAAGCAAGACATAATCTGGGGCAACCACAGATATATGATGGGGAGAATAGGTGGGGGATGGGAGAGGGAGGGGGAATAGGGAGGGATCTAAGGAGGCAATTGAAACTGTAGCCAAATGGAAACAACCCTGATGTCCCTCACTGGAAGAATGGATCCAAAAACTGTGGTACATTTATACCATGGAATATTACACAGCAATTAGAAACAATGATATTGCAGCCTTCGAAGATAAATGGATGGCTATGGAAGAGATCATGATTAGTAAAATCAGCTTAACCCAGAGATCTAAGGTTCAATTGTCTCCACTCATCTGTGGAGGTGGGGACTAGACCCTGGATAATGAGAAAGTTGGTATAGTAGCATGAGTTAAATCCAGATAAGATGTAATGCTTTACAATCTAATACTTTTTTTAGAGTTATTATTGGAAGGGGAAGGGAGGGATAAGGGAGGGTAATTGGGGGGGCACTCTTGGGGATAATTGCAAAATCCAGAATATATACACATTTTATACACATTTTATATTATTTTGTTATAATTTTGTAAGGTTGTTCAAAAATAAAGAATAAATAAATAAAGAAAACTTTAGCCAATGTGGCATACTCTTTATCCCCCTGAGAAGTAAAATAATACTAATGCTTATCATATAATTTGGGAAAATTCACAATTGGAGCATTTATATCACTTGTAGGAGTGAAATAAGGAAGAATCAAGAAACTGGGGTGTTGGTCATGGGGGGATCCTTCTTAAGAATTAATGCATATCACATTGCTACTATATATGCATTTATGATTATATGATAACTCCTTAATAAAATGTTTTTAAAGACAAACTTTAAAACATGCAGAAACTAAAAAAATCAATAAAAGCAAAAACATCAATAAAAGACACATTTAAATAGTGTTGAAAATGTGAAACAAGTGAATTTTCAGGGATTGAGTTTAAATTGTCATTATTGGTGGAAACTTTTTTTTTGATGATACAATAATAATACTCTTCCATCAGTAACAGACACTGAAATTACAGTAGCTCGAATGATCATAACATGTAAGAATACAGCAGTATTTATTCAAACACTTGAAACTTAGGGGGATGGTGCAAGAAAATTCACATTTATGGAGAATAAAAACTAAAATGGGAAAAATTATTAATAAGGGATAGTCACATTTTTGGTCATTTTATACAGTTCATATATATTATATGCTTGTGGTATTTCACACTTACACATGTTTCAAAAAGAAAATGGTAAACTTATGAGAAAATAAAAATATACAATACACATAAAAAACTCAATTCCACACCGCATTTTTAGATAAAGCTCATTACAAAGGTGATCATTTTCTTCCAAATTAATCTATACCTTCTCACCAAAACTACTATGTACATACATAAATACATCTCAGCGAATTTCACTTTTATGTGTATCTAGAAACCATGATATTTTAAAAAAGTTATTATTAAAAAGAAGTAAGTCCAGGAGGGGAATGGTTGATGTAGGAGGAGAGAAAAGGGGACTAAACTACAGCAAATTTACATTTCATGCTTGTATGATTGATCAAAATGAACCCCAATATTTTGTATAACAAAAATATGCTAATGAAATATTCATTATGTTTTACTTTTAAAAAAAAGAGGGAGAGAGTGAAAGACAGAAAGACAAAAATAGAATCCATTTTCTCTAATTTTTCATCTGACTTTGATTAACTAACAATTATGCATGTGGAAATTGGCAAGTGCTTCAACTGCAGAGCCACTGCTCCAGCCCTCATCTTTTAATTTTAATGCTAGAAGGAACCAAAGCAAAAAGTTCTAACCTTCATCCCCAATGTGAATATATATATATATATAGCCAAGAAACTTTGAATGAAAAGAGAAATATCAATATATCAATATCTACCATACCTGACACAGGTATATTATTAATCCATCATATTACAAAAATAATCAACAAATCACTATATAAACAAAATCCACAGATGAATCCACATGTAAGTAAAAATTGCAATCTTACCATGCAATGGAAAGATTCACATAAATCCAACCACATCAAGGATCGTCTCAGCAACTCAGCTAGACCCTGTCTCCAAATAAAAGGTAAAATCACCAAGAAGGTAGTCAGTGTTAACACACCCCTGAGTTCAATCTCCAGCATTAGAAACAAAACGCAAGTAAATCTTTGATGGAAGGATGAAGCCAGTCCCTGCGCGGACACAGCTTTTCCGCTGCAGGGAAAAAAACCATGTGGAGAGGTGATTCTGCCATCCTCCCATCTGTCAATCACCACACACCATGGGGAGATGCTGGGCTGCCACACAACCACCCCAAATGACAAGAGGCCATGTTGACGGCCCTGCCGATTAAAGAGCAGGCTACCCAGGGCTGGATGGCCCCTGGGACTAGTGGGTGCTGCAGCCAAGAGGGCTCAGCCTGCTCACTCCAGGACTGCAGTGTCCTTCAGCTCCAGTTCCTGCCTCCTCTATCCTGATTCCAGAGCCTCATTCCCTTGCTCAAGAGGCCACAGCCTACTCACCCTGTCCTGCTGCTCCGGAGCCAGGCAGGATCCCAACGGGTCCTCGGCGACTGCAGAGCAGAACAAACTGGACTTCCTAGGCATGGTCGAGGAGCCTGGTAGCTGAATGCAGGAATGGCAGGAGCCAGAGCCAGGCAGGTTCTCAAGGGTCTGGGACAAACAAGCTCAGTGGAGAAGCCCAGAAGCTGACTGCAGCAATGGCGGCTCCAGACTACACGCTGAGCTGACTGCGGTGCCGCCTCCTACTCGCTGGCTGTGTGTGGGATTGGACGGTTCTCAGCGCAGTGCTGCTGATTGGGCAGGGCTCCAGGCCCTCCCCTGATGCTTAGACATTGGGCCTTCTTTCTGAGTGACAAGAGATGGCTCCAACCCAGGAAAAAATGATGTTAGAGTGGCAGGTTCCTTGGTGTAGGTTTTGTCTTTATTTTTGGTCCAGAACTGGAACTCAGAATCTTAGATATCACCCATTTTAAGCCAAGTTTTCCTCCCAGAAGTGGGAATTAGCACAACCAGAAGAATATCTTCATTTAACCTATCATATAAGTTAAATTCAATTTAAGAATTATATATGTCTGTATGTTCATGAATGGAAATAATATATGACAATTACTGTAAAGTTTCATTTAAATTTTCTGCTTTCTTGTCTTTGAGGAGACATATTGAGCTTTGAACAAGAAAGCAACCCCCTAAAGCAGGAATGTCCAATGAAACTAGTTTGTGTTAGAAACAGAAGTCTGGTGGTACATTTTTCGAGTAAAATGTTCAGCCTTTATTGGATTCATTTGTTGTCACTTTAATTAAAGCCCTTTATTTTGCTTGCCTCAATTTAAAAATCGGCCAGTCATATGGATTGCACCCCAGTGTTCCTCCAATAAGAGTGAATGGCAGCACTGCTTCAGGTTAGTGATTAGAGCAGGTGGATTGCCCACCCAGGTGCACTTGCTTGCTAGATTCTGTAGCATGCCCTTCTGCAGAAGTAAAGTTTGTCCTGCCCAAAAATTTCCTGTCATGTGATTGCATTTCTTCTGGCACCTCAGTATTTCTAACAATTTGATTTGAAACAGTACGTGAGGCACAGGGTAATATACAATTTTCCAGTATTTACATTAACAAAAGAAATAGTAGGAATTGATTTTATAACATGATCCAATATTTGAGAGCATCATATGGCTAGTGAATTATTATTACTGAAGTATAGGTATTTTTGGAAGTACACCCTCATATCTGACACATTCCAGCAAGTCTCAGTTCACAGGAGTCACATTGCAGATTTGAGAGCTATGTCTCCCCTGACCACAGAATGTAAGGAATCTGGTTATCCCCCTACCACCACCTTCTAATGCTAGAGATGATGGAGAAAATTCCATACCAATATTTCTCCACAGGCCTGAAGAACAGAAGAGGCAAGGCCCTGAGTTGAAAACAGGAAGCTCCAACCAGGAAGTGTCACTAATAGATCCTTCATGCCCCCTGATGCTGGCCACAGTCCATTCTCATTTCAGATGTCTGACAGCAAAGAAAGATTGTATCTCCCAAAGTGGGGTATGCACACACTCAGTTTTCTCCACATCCTTGACTCTATCATTTAAATACATGAAATGCACATGTTATATTTGGCAATATGACCTTAGATCTTATGAACAGCTTGTGGTATCTGTGGTATCTCTTTTATGACCAAACCCCACAGTTAATAAGTTGCTGGGTTGGGATTCACAATGAGCTGTGCCTCATTCCAAAGTCAAAGTACTTCTACCAGACCACAAGACTCACACAAAACTTAACTCTGCATTTCAGAAAAAAACATTAGACATTTGACTGTTAGTGAAATTGGCTGAGTAGTACTCCACTGTGTATCTATATTAAATCTTCTTTATTCATTTGTCTTTTGAGGGGCATCTAGGCTGGCTTCATAGCTTAGCTATTGTGAACTGTGTGTTTAAACATTGATATAGCTACATCACTATATATGCTAACTTTAGATCTTTTGGCTATATACTGAGGAGAGGGAGAGTGGGATAGCTGGGTCCTATGGTATTTCCATTTCAATTTTTTTGTTTGTTTTCTTTCTATTTTTGGGAATTTCCATACAACTTTCAAACTGGTTTATTAATTTGAAGCCCCACCAACAATTTGTGAGTGTACTCTTTTACCTACATCCTTACCACAATTTATCATTACTTGTATTCTTCATATTTGCCATTCTGACAGGACTGAGATAAAAATCTCAATGTAGTTTTAATTTGAATTCCAATAATTGCTAAAAATATTGAATATTTTTCATACATTTTTGACAATTTTTCCTCTCTTCTTTTGAGAAGTATCTGTTTATTTCTTTTGTCCATTTATTGAATATCATGCACAGCAACAGAACACTAATATGAGTATAAGCATATATATAAAGAGCAGAAAAATAAGTTGAAGGCAGGTGATAGGGTGGGAAGTATGAAGGGGAAATACTGGCAACTGAATCAGAATGAATTTTATTCTATGCTTTTATAAATGTGCACATTATATTCTAATGATATAACAGAAGATAAATATAATTTTACATTGTTTACATACTGTAACTTTTGGATAGAATTAGTTATATTGCAAAAATTGGTAATGCGAAATTATTCTCATCCTAGAAATATGCCTGTTTGTCACAAATTTTTATGTCCAAATCAGGTATATATGAATATGTACATAGGTATCCATTTGGAGGTGACACAGATTACAGAATGGGGTCTCTGGAGAAATATTGAAGTAAGCAAACTGTTGTCCAATACTTAAATATTCACCCTGGCATCCATGTCCAATGGTATAAACATGAGTCCTGCAAGGGTTCCAATAAATCATAATGTACTTCTTTCACTGCATGTCCCCAGTTAATCATCAGATCCTCTTGCCCCCCCACACACATTTGGAGATGGGAAAAGGCTAAGGACTTCTCAGATGTGAATGCAAATGAGGACTTGCCTGGATTTGTCTTCTCTGGGCTGCTCACTTTTACTTGTAGGTGCCTGCTGATAAGTGTCATAATGGTATGGTGAGGGCTGAGTTGACATCTAAAAATGCTCCCAATCTGGACCTTTTGTGGCTAGAAAATCAGAAGTTTTCTGCACATCAACAACACATCTTGCTCCCTTGAGAGTCTGCCTTAACATGAACTGGAAAAGGGTCTGTCCCTAGAATGTGTGTGCCTGGCAACCAGAGTTCTAAGTTCTGTTGAGTTCTAATATTAAGAGACCTAGGTCATTTCTTCAAAGCTTAGTTACTTGGGCCTTTTCCTGTACTAAGACCTCCCCAAAGCATCCTTTGGGGTGCTGATTTCTCACCTCCTTATCTGTGCACAATAATGCAAATAGAAATGGCCTATCAGCCCTCTGGGAAGTTGTCAATGCAATCAGCAACCTTGGTTTAAGGGCACAGATTTGGGTTCAGAATGTCTCTGTTCTTACAATTACCATGACCTGATATAAGTCATTGTATCTTTCAGACTTCCCTGAACATTGGTTATTTCTTTGAGGATATCTTCAAGCATATGTAACAGGAAATCCATGTACTGTACATTTTAGTTTCAAGCATAGAAAATTCAGATAGTGGGCTGGAGCAGTGGCTCAGAGGTTGAAGCACTTGTCTGACATGTGTGAAGACCCAGGTTTGAACCTCAGCACCACATACACAGTTAAGTGTTGGAGAAACAAAATCCATATGAAACAATAAATAAAATTGATTCCCTCTCTGTCTCTCATCTATCTCTCCTTCTCCCTCTCCCTTAAAGACAAAATGCAGATATACCATGAAGTTGTACTCAGAAATTAGAAACAATGATACTGTAGCCTTTGAAATTAAATGATGGCTATGGAAGAAATTATGCTGAGTGAAGTCAGCATAACCCAGAGACCCAAGGGTCAAATGTCTTCATTCATCTGCCTAGCTAAACCCTGGCCATTGAGAAAGAGTTCAATTCTCATGTTTTAAATCCAGAAAAGGGGCTGAGGATGGAAGATGGTGATCTGAAGAGAGACGGGTTCCCCAGCAGCTCCGAGACTGGACAGGAAATCCCCAGTACTTCCCTAGTATTTTGAGGTACATTTGGGGTATTAGCATCTTGGAACTGCAGTCCTAATTTGCTCAGTGGTTTTGAAGAACAGAGACTTGGGAGAAACCCGTGGAATTAATTTTTCACATCCCAGCTAGGACACAGCATGGCAGTCCATGCTTACATTCTGCCTGGGAGTGAGGGAGGAAACTAACACACATCTGCATGGAGAAGCCGCTTTGTTTTAAGTAAAGTGCTTTTGCAAAGTCACATTCCATGCTTATTCTCCACCTGGTGGCGAGATCAGTGTGTGGAAGCTGCCTACAGACAAACACAGTGAAGCAGGTTGCACTGCAGAAGCTGGTGTAGCAGCTACAATGGCGTGGGACCAAGCCTCCATCTTTAAAGCTTTAGGAGAATTCCACACTCCCCAACCAGGGCCAGCTCTCCTTGGGACTGCAAAGCAGGCTCTTAAAACTGCATCTGGAGCCTGCCACAGACCACATGCTGAATCGGGAAGAGAAGGCTTGGGTCAGCCCCTGACTCCTCTTCACATAAGGGTTGAGTTAGTGGAGTAAAGGGGAACATTGCTCAGCACAGGCCACTCCCACCCCAGCCAGAAGGACATTCCTTGTTAAGCCCAGGGAATTTCCTGCCCCAACTGCCTCACAGGAGTCAGTTTCTGCAACCACCAGTAGATGGAGCATTGAAAACATAAGACTTCTGACTTTCAGATCCCATGAAAGTCCCAACTGAGTGACCCTGCCTTTTATACCCAGACAGTGAAGATCTCCTTCCAAAAGGATCAGAGACACTCTTACTGACTGTACTTCCAAGGTTTTATTATTAATATTTTTTTTATTTTTCAACATTTTTAATGTTGTTGTTATTGTTGTTGCTAGCATGTTCTAGATGTGTACTAATGCCATAACTGGAAAAGTTTACTGGTTCTTCCATATATAAAAATACTAGCTGTTTTTATTTCCCTGCCCTTTTAATTTCTGGGGTAGGCTATCTCCCCACTCTTCCATTTTTTTTTCTTTCTTCTTTTAGGGAAAAAATAATAATAATATTTTTTCCTGTTTTGATAGCCTGTTTTTAGGATTCTTTCTCTTCCTCTTTTTATCTATTTGTTGTCTCTCTTATTCCCTCTTATCTATCCTGACTATCCTTGTCCTCATTCTTGAGAAGAAGGATTCTAGTCAGTGCATATAGTATTTCAAATATATTATGCCTGACAAGCATAATTCAACAGGGAGAACTTCTTCCCTTAAATGATCACCCAAATCTTAGTAATAAATCTTTAACCCTTACTATATTAG